>JBAWJQ010001275.1:0-116259 GCA_037783105.1 Bactrocera zonata | reverse complement strand
GTCCCTTAAACTGATAGGTCAAAACCAAGTCCTTGTATATATATAACTTTTTTATTTTATTATCATAATTCGGTGCAGCCGAAGTTAAAATTTTTTTCCGTTGAATCTAAGGATCGCTGCTTAAAACTTTCTTGCGAAGATGCTAATCGAAAATGAGAATTGGAGTACCTTGCATGCACTGCACAGCATCACCAAGAAAGTTACTCATACTCGCATTTTGGCCAAGTTATGTCCCTCAAGTATACAAGTAACTTTTTAAAGTGAAAATCATAATTTCTGATTAAATAATTTATGCCACGCTCATAGCGCGTTGCTAAAGTCATAACTTTTAGTGTTAAAACTGTAAAACCTTTCGAAATTCCACCGAATTTCGGCAATAAATCTGCGTATACGAATGTTGACGAATGTCATTGTCGCCACAACTTTTAAATTTGCTTTTTCAAATGAGGTGTGAAAAAATGCGAATTGGTAGCATGAAAATTTGCCATAAATTAACGCTCAATCACACAAGCACCGCACGATACCGTTGCCGTTTAATTAATTGTTTTGCAGCCTTTTGCTCATATGCTTTTTCCTCAATATGCTGTGACTCTATACACACATACATAAAAACATAAATATATGCGTTTGCCAAATTTAAGCTAAATTTATGAGGCTTGTTGGGTGGGCACGGCCCGTGGCTGAAACGTGCAACATGCGTTGCCATTTATGACGAACGCACAATCATAAATGTGCCACATGCCGACTGATTGTACTGCGACGCAGTGATGGTGGCGCGCTATCAATTGTTGCTGTTGTAGCGTTTATTTTTATTTTTGTTGGAAGTAATTCTGTTTTTGTTGTTGGTTTTCTGTAATTTTTTGTTGTTAAACACTTTTGTTGCTGTTGTATGCGGGCGCGCTGTCATTACAGCTCATTGGTACTTCGGCGGGCACATGTACTCGTAGGTGTTTGTGTGTGTGTGCACTTGTTTGTGCTGTGTGTGTATGATTTCGCTCACGCACATATTCGCCAATAAACGTAGCATAATCGCAGGCGTATAATCATTCATCCAAAGTGAGCGCTCAATTTTATGTTGCCTCGTTTTCGGCGCAAAACTTTGGCACTTCGCGTGAATGCGCCGCCACACACAGACACACACGCACCTCACACTGAAGTGGCGCGAGCTTGATGACGCTGGCATTGCTGGCGTGCATAAATCACAAGAGGCACAAAAGACGTGGAAAAATATTGCCCTGTGCCGCTCTGGTTGCTCCGTGTTGCCTTTATAATTTTTATTTGTGCGTCTTGTTTGCTTATTCCTTGCCCCTTTGCCGTTTGCCAACGTAGCTGTTGTTGTTGTTTTTACCATTGTTGTTGTTGTTGTTGTCGATACTATATTTGTTGTTGTTGTTGTTGTCGGTGCTATGTTTGTTAGTTTTGTTGTTATTGTTGTTGGTGGTGTAGCATTTATTGAAGTTTTTTGTTGCTGTTAAAAGCGCATAAAAGTGAAATTGCTTTTGTTACACTTTCGATTGTTGTTGTTTGTTGTTTACGTTTCATGCTGTTGCAAGCACACATACATATATAAAACACACATACACAGACATATACGCACACGCTGATAGCGGCATACAAACGCTAGCAAATGCCATACATCTCTGCGATATTAAATTAAATGTTACCCACGGCGTATGAGTGATGTAAAACGCACTCGCTTTTTTACACACAACAACAAATGATGGCTAACACTTTTATTATTACTAAATAAAATAAAAATGCACTAAATAAGTAAAAAATCGCTATCAGCGAGAGCGTGTATTTAAAAATTTATGCGGAGTTGATGAAGTGGAAGGAAATGTGTGGAAATAAAAAATTCACGAGAAATGGATTTGCGAATGTGTTTAGTGCGCGGCGGGTTAGGGGTTGATTGAACGGTTGTGGCAAATTGAGTTTTGCATGCGTGTGTGTGTGACAAAAAGTGCTTGGCATGGCACTATACAACGCTTTTCATACATTTCCGATCTGTTATATATGTAAAGTGAGCAAAAACTTTTAAAAATTGACATTTAGCGCGTAGTTGATTGCGTTTAATGAGCAGCAGCTACAGTTTAAGAGCGAAATACCTAAAGCTTGCATATTCAAGTGTGTGGAATTTAAAAATTTAGCTTAGCAGTGTGTGTGTGTTTGCGGAAATGGAATTTATATGGCTATGCAATAACAATAAAAATGTTAAAAATGAAAATAAAAATTTACTGAAAAATAACTGTATACATGCAATTAGCTGTTAAATCATTTTTAAATACTTCCGGGAGTAAGCAGTGCGTTATGATGACAGTTAATTAAAAGTGTAAGTGTTGTCAATGAAACCGTGACATTTTTCATAATCAACAGTTATCATTTTGCATTTTAAGATGGGAGAAATTAAGTGCATTATAACGGTGTGGCGAGCTTTAGACAGAAAATATTTGTGAAAAAATGTGTTATGAATCTCTCTAACTCTCTAATAAAATAATGAAAAAAAAATAGTTTTTTAAATCAAGACTGATTATATCTCTTAAGTTTCAGCTATAAAAAAGCATTTTAATTGTTTTCAATTATAAATATTTTTATTAAATACTTGCTATTTTTTCCGGCTATATAATGGTTGCTGTTTGTTTTTACATCTCTCGGTTGTTTCTATCTCTTCGAAAGTCGTTTATAGGAATTTTGTTATTTTATTTTAAAATTGACCAGCAAAAATTAAATAAATTATTGCAGCGTATGTTAATGTAGCACAATTATTCTGAAAATTGACTGAAACTTTTAACCGAAAAAAATTATCGTAAATATGTGAGCTCTAAACAATTCATGAAAATGAGAAAAAGCTTGCACCAAATTGTAAAAATTTTTCCTAAAAATGCTACATATAATGACGTGGTTTTAAAAGCTCATAATTTAAAATGAAATTCTTTAAATTTAAATTGAAACTAAATATAAATAGATGAGACTATATTCTGAAAAAATACGGGACTATTCTGCAACTGCTTTTAATTTGGTCTTATCTGTGAGAGGTGTAAATATAATGCTGTGGGCAAAAAATAGTAACTCCTTTTAATTTAAATTTCGCTCGAATATCCCATTCGTCGAAACGTTTTTTTCTAGGTTGATAATGACATGAAGGTAATAATTAGTCTTTAGTATACGCTTGTTTTTTGAAATACATACAGTGCATTCGGTGACATTTACGATGGGTGAAATTATTGTATGCGGAATCAAATTTCTGGTGCCGAAATATTCAGAACGTTGGAAAAGGCCTTCGGTGGTAATTGTTTGTCGGATACAATTGTTTTTGATTGGTACAATAAAGAAATTGGTGCTTGAGAATCTACAATTAACAGTCAGAAAACTTTCTAGCATCGCAGGAATATCGGAAGGATCAGTGAAAACCATTTCGAAAGTTAAAAAATTGGGCCTAAGAAAGTAAAAGCGCGAATGTTTTCAAAATCACTAAATTTTTTATCAAAACAGTTTTCGCTCAAATTTATATATTTTAAGTTGGGAAAACTCTTTTATTTTCGTTGGGAAAACACACAGCTTGGCCGATGTGTGCAATGTATATAGTATATAAGTATATGAGAGCTCTCGGTGGTAAAATTTAATGTCTTTGGTGTATTAAGCTATTGATTTATCGCACTTTTAGTAGTTTTTAATACTACCATTATATGGGGTGTGAGCGGTGTTGTAACCCGATTTCGGCAGTTTTTACACTGTCGGTAGAAGTTCTTATAGTGTTTGTACTAAGAAAATTTAGTTGTTGTAGCGTAAGTGGTTTAGGAGATATGCACATGTTAGAGAGCGGAGCCTCGTCTACTCTGTTCAAAATTGCTCGTTGCTACTGCGATCTCCTATAGCAAATTACAGTTTTATACAAGGAACGTTCCAAAGTCTAGAATTGCTGCATCCTTAACCAATGCAATGAGACTTAGTAGTGGCGCTACGGAAGGTTTTAATTGGGGCTTGGCCATCAACTAGAATGTTTACTGAACTTGCTGATGAAAACCCACTTGACACTCTCTGTTATGGCCAGAATTTCTGTCAGAAATACCCAATTGTAGTCATTTAGTTTTAGCTGCATTCTGTATATGGATAGCTACAGAAGAAGCCCACTCCTGTTCTTGTTTATCCTTTGAACTCGCGGTGAATATGCAAATGTATGTAATACTCGTACGATGTGCTTAGCCAGTTTAACCAGAGTTCTATTAACAAGGTCGAGTATAGGTCCTATTGATGCCTAGCATAGGCTCAGTGAACATTGACTGATACTTCACTTGAATGCATATTGGTCGGATTTCAAGGATGACCTTCTAGAGTCAAGTGATATAAGTGGCTTGAATATCATCCATCTTTGATTTGATCGATATGTAGTATATTTGTATTGATTACCACTCCGGTACTCACTCAATACTAAGCTACGTGTAGATCTGCACACATGAAATTTTCCGAAAAACATTAATTTTTAGGTTTTCAGCAACTCTAGTGATATTTACATGGCATTTTTAAATATTTGAATCTGTGAAAGGACTTTTGTCTCCATGAAACTTGTGATATTTTCACATGTTAGAAAGTAGTTTCAGCTTTCAAATGAAAGAATCGAGCCTTGATCTCTCAGCTGAAATTTAAGAATCACCTAGAATATACTGCATTTGGTGAAGCGAATAAAAAACGTAAATCATCAAGAATGATGGCAAATAAAGACTGCGCGCATTCCAGTCGCCGATTTTTACTCGCAAAAGTAATGAAATCGGTTGTGTTACATGCAGCTCCAATTTGGATCCAGGTGCAACCCATTTAAGTATGTGCCAGACAAATACGCACAGAGCACAGGCTGTCGACACTAAGAGTTGTCAGTGTTTCCGAACAATAGAAGTATCAAAGGAAGCTGCTGAAGTAATAGCCACTAAGATGCCCATTGACATCCAAGATGACCAATTTGAGCGGATATACAACTAATCAGGGCCGTCTATAGGAGCCAAAACAGAAGAGAGAGTGAAAAGCTTAACAATGTGACAGCAGCGGTGGCAAACCTCACTCAAAGGACGGTGGACCCACAGACTGATATTTGATATCCACACGTGGATCGACAGGCGACAAGGGGACCTGGATTTCTAACTCAAGTATTAAGGGAACTTGCATGCTTCAGAAGCTAACTGTACAGATTCCAGCACGACATTAGGACGAATTGTCCGATGTGTTCAGAACACTTTCAGGACTCTGAACATGTATTCATTTAATTCCGCCCGTTTTTTAAGTTAAAGAAGTCACTTCCATATAACTATTCCCCGCAAAAGCTCTTTTACAGCTTCCGCAAGTTATCACTACAATAAAATTATATAAAATATTACTTATTTAATAGGTAAAATAAAAACTGCAGCAACTTATGCAACAACAACAACTTCAAAGCAGCACAAACGAAGCGAAAGAAATCAGTGCACAGACTGCCAAATAGACGGTGCAATAACACAACTAATGTACAACAACAACAACCAGTGTAAACCAAGTGCAAATTTGTTTGAGCGGCAAAAAGTGCTTACTTGCCACATGAGGGAGTCATATAAGCGTGGCCGCTAAGGACAGACGTCGCCACCATTGCGCACACAAAACAGAGCGAGGTACAAGGCCAGCAACAGCAACAACAACGGCATTAACATGTGATTGTTAAAAAACAACTTTGACTTACAACTGCTTAAGTAGTGTTGCTGCATGCCCCAATGAACGCCACGGCAAGCTGACGGTCTGGCTGGCTGGTTGGCTGACTGCTATTGCAGCACGTTGCATGTAAGCGCCACTAAATTACAAGTAACTGTAATTTTTTTTAAATTAATACCCACACAAAAAGCTTAGCGTGGCGGCGGCTTATTTTATCTCAATTAAAAGTTGTCCTTCGTCGAATGCGCCAGCGCTGCCGCCCGCTCATTGTGGCAATAAGCTTTGCGCTAAAAATTCTATGCCAACACGGTGGCTGAAAAACTTGCATAGTCGCAGAGCAAAAGTTCAACATTCATGCTTCTAAAGCCACAAAACCTAGCTGACGCCGACTCCACCGCCGCCGGTGCCACCGCCGCCACCACCGCAACCGCTGCCCAAGCCACAGGCAGCGCAAACAAACTGTTGTGCTTTATATGTTTCCCACCGCACTCGCTTGTCGATATTGTTGCCGGAAAGGTGAGTGCTGTTGTTGGTTGTTGTTGCACAACGGTTGATGCACGGCCATACGGCAGCAAGGCAACAGGGCAACTTGCCACATTGGACTTCAAGCGAAAATGTTCAAGTGCTTTAACGATACGCAACGAGGCGTGCATATTGAAGAGAGTGTGCAAGCGAGTTGCCGCACGTGTGAGTGTGTGTTGCAAGTATGAGTTTGTACGCTAAAAAAGAGCAGTGCGAAATATATATGTGTGCATGTGTTTAAGTGTGCAACTGAGCATCATTAGCATATGAGCTACGTGGCCGCTGCAAGGAATGTTCACTCTGTTGCATGCAACACCTGTCGTTGGGTAAAAATGTCGAAACAAAAAGTTACTCGGCTAAAATGACTGACCAAAACACAAGCCCACACATATCCATGCACCCGTTTATAATCGCCGGCACACTAATGAAGGCAAAATGTTGCAAAGAATATAGAAAAAACGAAAATTCGTCGAAAAAATGCGACTCGAGTTTTTCTACAAGTTGCAGCAACAATTCGTTGCATTCAACTTCGCATTATAACACACACACACACACTTGCATGCATTATGTAACGCACATAGTCAAGCTGTGCTGCTTGCCACCTAGGAATTGCGCTGTGACACGAACAATGCCAACTGCGTCCTTCACCAACGCCACCTCTTCATTTTAATAGACTTTTAATGCGCCTGCCACTGTAATAACTTGTGGCGCATTGCTGGTAATCTCTACTTAAATTACGGTAAATCGCTGCCACACCCACTCATATCCGCATATGCCACAAGCCGGCTGATTGCATTTTTATTATGGCAAAACTCTTGAATGCCTTGCACTTTGACGAAACAACGAAACAATTAAAATGTTACGTATACGCCATGGACACACTGCAACTGATTGCTGCTGAGTACGCTATATAATAATACCGTTGTGTTTTTGCATTAATTGGTGTTTTTATTATTGTAGATTGGCTATAGTACAGCGAGTTTGGAACTTTTTGCTGAAGTCTCTTAGAAGAGGTTTGATACTAGATTATACATAAAATGAAGAGACCTTATGCTGGCGGTAGAATATTATCATTGTAAGCTTTATTGCGGAATTATTTCGAAATAATTTATCAACTGTCTTTCATTTAATTTTTCTAAAAACTCTGAGAAATCTTACAATAATGATCAACTGTTAGAATAAAATTATTAACAATGAGTGGATTACTATCCGATAGGTATAACATTTCAAGGTATCCTGTAAAAATTTCAAATCAACCAGTAATTAAGTCATTGTGAGGATACTCAGTAGTTTCACACGGAGACTGAATCCATCACCAATTGATATATTGTGAGCGTAGAACTTTAGTATAGTTTTGAGGTGGAATCTGGCATCTCTTAAAGAAATGAATCAATATAGCCACTAAGGCGTCCGCTTTTTCCCAAGTTGATTTTTTGTTTGCTGACGCCCTTCGAAATTTATAGGAAACAATATTTAGTTACGTTATAAATTGAAAATAAAGAGCTTGTTTATATTTTACGAGTGTTTCGTTTTATTATTTGAAGTTAGTGAACTAAAAGAAATATTAATAATCGAAACTCGTTGTTTTGTTTTACAAAATATTCTCCTTTAAAACTTATCTACTTTGCAAGCGTTTGAACAAAATTTTGAAGCACTTTTGCGCACTTGAACGCATCAATCGCCTCTTCAAGTGTTGGAAAACGATAGACCTCTTAATTAATTTTTTAAGAACGAAAAGAAAAAAAGTCTTTCGGTGCCAGGTCAGAACTTTACAGTGGATTACTCATCAAATCGATGTTTTTAATGCTCAAATATGCTATAGTTTCAGTCCATGTGTAAGAGCTCGGAATTGTTCTGCTAAAGAGTGATTCGTCTTCGGTGATTGATTTTTGAAACATAACTGGCAAACAAGAGGTTGGATAGCACTCAGATTTTACGGCTTTTGGTATTTGCTCGGCATCAGATTACATAGCCATATTGCGGGGATACTAAATTCAGACTTAGATGCATAAGGACATTGCCTTTTTGCGCTGTCAAAAGTTTATACTCAAGCATTTCGGGCTTTCTTTTTTTGCCTGCAACTGCGTCTCGCTTCCCTCTTCAACTATCGGTCGCGCACGTGTTTTGGTCGATAATAACGTTGCTGATGTTTTTTCTCTCCACTGCGGCACGGCACGCCTCATCGTTCCAGCTGTTCTTTTGTCTTTTCGGAAATCCAATGGTTTCGTTTGTAGATGTACGTAAGCAAGGAGGTTGAAAGGCTGTGCCCCAGTTCCCTTATACCGAGTTGCTAATGAGTGGTCTCAGAGAGCAGGAAAAATCGTTCAGCTGTTTGTTCTGATTGAAGCTTCACGACGTCGAACCTTCCTTGCTGCACAGAGGCGGGTGCGTATCTTGGATGCAACAAGATAGTGGTCCGAGTCGATGTTAGGACCTCGGAGCGCATGCCCATCTAAAACACCGGAGACTTGTCTTTCGCCTATCAAAATATGATCGATCTGGTTAGTGGTTTTTCGATTCGGAGAAAACCAGGTAGCTTGGTGAAATTTCTTATACTTTTTCTTTGTATCTTGTACTACCGATGACCATATTTCGGGCCCCGGCGAATTCGGTCAGCCTCAACCGATTTGTGGATGTTTAATCATGGAGGCTGAATTTACCGATCGTTGAGCCAAAGATATCTTCGCCAAGCACAATTTTGACATCGCGGCGGGGACAGCTCTCATAGGTCCTTCTTGTCCGTCGGACCGTGGGCGAAGATAAGCGATATGTTGAAGAACGTCGCAATCAAAACGGGTTTCTCTAATCCTAGGCTTTTTTGCTCTTTGGGAGATAGAGTCATATGTAGAAGTTAAGGCAAGTGAGATAAGTTCTCAGAGCGCCATTCACTTGGGTGTGGCCAGACACCATTCGGTTTCATATGGCTCAAGGAGCACACTACTTCTGGTCTTATACTAAATATACTCTGGGTAGCCAAAAAACATCCGTTTGAAGGCGAGCTAAAGTTAGAAGGCGAAATATTCCTTTCCAGGGTTGTACGATGGGTATGACACCCGCCACATAAAAAACACCCCGAATTAAAATAATAAAACAGCATCCATATAACATTAATATTCTGAATAATATCTCATAATTACAAATCAAAGTGTGTTTCGTATGTTAACACAAAGGCTTTTGCTTGCTCTTCAATGCTCTGGCAATATCAACTTACATTTATTAAAATGTATTCTTCGTATTATGTTTACAGAGGTAGGTAGGCGTTCAATTGCACGAGGCGATTTTTTACAATTTTACAACTCGTACTTAATGCTTTTTGACACTCAGCTACTGGGTTATACTGTTTTTGACAGTCAAACAACGAACTCAATACAAGAGGTTTAACTAAACCAATTTCAAAGTTGTTGCAATTCAAATATTAAATGTTGACTCATATAAAAGTTGTGAACTTCCCAGGTATTTGATTGAGGTCCTTATTTTTAGATCTGTATATCCATGCTGCTTTTAATATGGCAACAAAGAATTGCATATATTTATATAAGAAGCTTTCAAATGTGACTACCTTAAAGTAAATAACATAAACCCTCTTCGATTTCAAAAGGTTTGTTATCTTCAAATATCTGTTAAAAATACGAGTGACTTCCGCAGTTTGTCGTTGCTATGTTTTTTCTTAGTACAGAATTTGTCTGCAACATTCAACGACATAATTTTTTTAAGCAATATTTCATTCTCTAGCACTGTGTCATTCTCTTGCCGCTACTTTAAGTCCCATCGCTCCGCTTACATTTCAACATTTCGATATGATCTCGGCAACTTAAATCGTTAAGGCTTAACGACTTTATTTTTGGCTTCATAATTGATTAACAAATTAAATCTTAGCAAATTTACTTTCCGTGAATGCGAGCGATTCAGAGATCGGAGAAGACAGACCGGCAGGTAGTCGCTCCGGCATTGAGGACGTCAAGCAATCGGCCAGCCACCGGCAAAGTTGAAAATAGCACAAAAGCGGAAATAGCAAATTTCTTGCACGGAAATTAAAATACTCGGCGCTGGTTTTATGACCAAACTTTGGCTGTGCCGCCAATGTTGCAACATAGCGCGCACACGCTGTACAACTGTATAACTGTGTATAACTGCAGCAAATTCATTAAGTTGCCCACTGGCATTTCCATAAATTTGGAGAGATTTCTCGGTGTCTAAATTCTCTATTTTTTCCCAAAAATCATATTCCGAAGAAAAATGATAATGAGTGTGTTGCATGCTGCCGGTCGTTTGTCTACCGACTTACAACGCATATACAAGTCGGCTATTGGCCATCGGCAGTCGACTGCGGACCCTTGTCGTTACCGTCGTCGTTGTCGTCGTTTGTTGCATGCAACGTGCCAAATTGCCGACTAACTCAAGTCGAGTTTTGGCACAAGGCTGCAAGAGAGTTTCAGAATTTCAAGGAAACATAAAAGTTGCGGTCGAGTCTTTAAGGTCTTCGCTGCTGGTGTAAGGCAGGCAAAGTAAGAAAACTTAAAGTTAAGTATGAAAATAAATAGGAATTTCGAGCAGATTTTCAAATGCTGCTTACTTATTTGTTTAGCTGTTGTGATGGCGCTTTTGTTCTTGTTGTTGCATTCGCTTCTTATAAAACTCGAAACTATAGCGCTCATCCGGTTTGCTGCTTGTTTGCCGCATTGAGTGGTCAGCCGACACACATTCGAATTTATGTGCCACACGGGCACACAACACACATATACATAGGTCCCGTATGCTGGCCGCAAACTTTTTGGATTGCTTAAGCAAGTTGCCACAGCAACTAACAACTTGCAACAAATACAACAAAAAACAATTTTTTAATTGAAAGCAGCAAAAACTCAAAGCCGGCAATTCCGGCGCGGCAGGGAGGTTTGCAATATTCACATGCAACATGCAACACAAAGCCGCCATGCAGGCGCACTGTGAACGTAAGAAATGAACTTCCTAATTTTCTTTATTAAAATACTTGAAAACACTTGTCGACAAGACAGGAGTGCCGAGTCTTATGCGCCACTCAGCTCACACAACCCAAAGCGGCGGCGGCAGAGCGTGGGCAGACGTGCGAATTGCGATGCGAGTGGCAGCGCACGCCACACAAGCCAGCTAAGCAGGTGAGCTGAGTGTGTGTGTGCGTGTGTGGCAAATGAAAGTAAATGAACTTCTCCACTTTTTTCACTTTTTTTTCGTTTGCACAACGGTAATTGTGGCACTTGGCGCTGCAGCGTGCGGGGGTGCGTTGTTATGTATTTAGGGGGCATCATCGAGATGCGGAAATAGTTTTGCGAGTGTTGCAAAGTGTTGTTGCCACATCGTTGTGTTATATTGCAGCATAAATTTCACAAATTGGCGAAAACTTGTTGAAATTTCTTCCAGTTTTTTGTTTTTTGTTTTTGTTTTTGCTTTTTAGTATTTTATTAAGTTTGAATGCTGCAGTTGTGTGTGTGTGTGTATGTGTGCGTGAGTTGCCTGTGCTGAAATTGTTGGTCAGCCTGCAGTTTGGTAAAATATGGAAGCAACTGCTTTCTATGAAAAGTTTCAAAAATTTGTGTGGACTATCCATAGCTACGAGGTTGGTTCTTTTTTTGGCACTGCAAACTTCGCTAGTTGCCTCTATGCTTTGTAAGGTCACGCTAGTTGTATGGTCCTTCCATTGGATGCGTAAGCCTTGCTTATGTTTTCCACCCATGGGTTTTGAATGGAAAGAGTTTTTTGCTGGAGAATCACCTTCTATGTGGACGATATAGCCTCACTGGTTGCCAGGCATGTTTTCTTGCCCTCGTTTACAATAACAACCAGAACCATTAATTTCTTTAGATATCGAGAGTTGAAGAGGGAAACGAGACGCATTTGCAGACAAGAAAAGAAAGATACCTAAATGCGTGAGTACGATGAGCTTATCAAGGTGGATGACAGAGATAATGCTCGAAAGTTCTATGAATAGATGCGGCGACTAACAGAAGGTTTCGAGATCGGATCATCCTCTTGTAGAAATCCCACAGGTGATCTAGTGACTGATGTCCAAAGCATATTGAAATTATGGAGGGAATACTTCTCCAACCTGCTGAATGGCAGTGAAAAAATAACACCATCAGATGGTCTCCATCTCCTGATTCACCAATAGGTGATCTTGAAGCGAACTTTCCACTGCTGACTATGAAGAAATTCGAATAGCAAATACCCTTCTGAAGAATAACAAAGCGGCGGAGGCTGACGGATTGCCGGCCGAGCTATTTAAACACGGCGGCGAAGAATTGATAACTAAGGAGCATGCATCAGCTTCTTTGTAGAATACGGTCGGACGAAAGCATGCCCAATGATTGGAATTTAAGTGTGCTCTGTTCAATTCCCAAAAAAGGAGACCATATAATTTGCGCCAACTACCGTGGGATAGACTTCTTAATACCGCACTATCGAGCGTACTGTGTGAAAGATTAAAACCCACCGTCATGAAACTAATTGGGCCTTATCAGTGTGGCCTTTAGCCTGGAAAATCAACAATCAACTAGATATCCACAATGCGTGAAATCTTGGGAAATACCCTTGAAAGGTGGACCGACACACATCGCCTCTTTGTCGATGTCAAAGCTGATTTTGATAGCACGAAAAGGAATTACCCCTATGCCACTATGGCAGAATTTGGTATCACCGGAAAACTAATACGGCTGTGTAAACTGACGTTGAGCAATACCACGAGCTCTGTCAGGATCGGGAGGGACCTCTCCGAGCCGTTCGATACGAAAGGACGTTCAGACAAGGCGATCTTCTTCAATCTGCTGCTGGAGAAAATATTCGAGTTGCAGAGCTGAATGAAGAATGTACAATCTTCCCCATGCGTGTACAATTTCAGGCGTACGCCGAAGACATCGATATTATTGGTCATAACAACCGCGCCGTTAGTCCTGCTTCCTCCAGTTTCTGGCAGTGATTAAACAAACAGTCGTCGCACTCACGGCTTGGTTCCCACTTCACTGTTGACATTCCCAATTTTGAAGTCGTAGATAATTTCGTCTATCTTGGAACCATTTTTAATACTAACAACAACGTCAGTCTCGAAATCCAGCACAAAGTAACTCTTTCCAACAGGTGCTACTTCGGACTGAGTAGGCAATGGAGAAGTAAAGTCCCCTGCTAAATCTTCAACTCCATGTTTAAAAGCACTCCTAGATAATTCAGGACCTTCTCCGCTTAACGGTCCGTCTCTATAAAAATTTGTGTAACTTTTTATTCTAGCTTTCTTTTACGCATTTCAAGAGTAAAAATAGTCTTTTTGCTCACCGGTACCCATAAAATTCAGCTCCATTGAAGTATTTTTCTACAGAGTGCTTATTTTAATTCCATCTAATTGATCGAAGCCAATTTGACATGTTTAGACGCTACAGAATACAAACCCGCTGGCCATTAGTCTTCTTCTTCTTTTCTTTATGACTTTACCGAAGACTATGGTCAAATAAAACTTGGCAAAGAAAGTAGGATATTATCAAACGCCCCTCGTATTAGTATGAGAATGTATGTATGTAAGTGTATGCAGTTCACTTGCAAGTTAAATTATGTGTGTGTGTGCGCAAATTTTTCAGCCTGCAGATTAGTTTGTTAAATAGATCAAAACTAGTTGTATTATTGTTGTTGTAATGCATATGTGTGTAGCGGAATATTCATGAAAATAACACCGAATGTCTTAAAGCAGAATAAGAAGAAAAAGTCTTGATTTCTTTGTATTTATCTGGAAATATGAAATTCGTATAGAATTCCATTCATAGAGAAGTTGATTAATAAAGTTTCAGAAACTTGTATCTTCTAAATCTTGAAATATTTGGTTAAAAAATGTACTGCTAGCTTAACATGCTTTCCTAAGGTTTTCGAAACATTTATTAAAATTTGGATCAATTGATTTTGTGGTAATGCAGTTTAATTCCATAAAACTGCATCTCACTGAGCCCCCAAAGTTATTTTCCGATTGCTTGACTAGTTGGATTTCGTTACCGTTTGCTTAGAAGAATTTTTTGATAGGACTCATTCGATTTACAGTTTGAAAGTTACAAGTATATAAAAATTAATTCTCGTCGGATTACGATTAGATGGCAGTTTGCTTGTCCTCGTTTAAGTCGCTTTAAGACATGTTAGGTCTAGCGAGCTTCTAGTGATCAGCGAAACATATTCTTCTCTATTATGCTTCTTGGGGATTACGGTTACAATGAATACTTCATAAATTAAGGCTCCGGAGCTTATCCCAATACCCAGCCAATACAAATTCATGTGAAGACGATGCAATGCTTACGGCCAGATGATTGCTGATTTTATGTCAGTGCAGCCAGATTCGGCGTCACTACGGGTGATCTACTCGATTTTTTGTAACGAGAATGGTAGTGCGACCGAGAAATGGAGATATATGAGGAATTAAACCGAGCTTTTTCATTCCCCAGCAGAGAAGAATAAATCAATGGGTCTGTAATTGACAGTTCCAACGGTAAAATCTACATACACATCCATGGATAGAAGAAACGGGAACGGGAGCGGGTTCTTCTGTAGAATGTAGTTTCCAACTAATTGACTAGCATTCAGTCTTTCATGCCACAAGTGTTGACGTCAACTGGGCTTATGCTGTAATCATTAAGTCTATAAGCCTTTTTGTGGAAGGTCCAGCGGTAGTTAAGGCTTTCCATAGACCATTCAGCTCTTATAGAGGAATACATAAAGTCGAAAAATAGCACTGCAAAGTTAGCATTGAGGTAGTGTTGATGGTGGACAGACCGAAAGTTCTACTCAAGGCAAAGGCTTAGAATATTATGTGGTTGTCACAGAGCACCTGCCTTTAAGATTCGTCTTCTTTATGCCATAGATACGGCTTAGGCGGTTATAACCGAGTTTAGAACAGCGCCAGTCGTTCTTTCTGTTTACTGTTTGGAACCAATTGGAGATTCCAAGTGTAGCCAGGTCTTCCTACCCCGGCGGGTACTGTGTTGAATATTCTCATGATCTATGTGTGTATGATCTATGTCAATGTCATTGTATATCTCGTACAGCTCATCATTCTATTTACTGAGTTATTCGCCATTGTCAATGCGCAATAGGACCATGAGTCTTTCGCAGAACTCGTAAAATCGACTCATCAGATGTTGTCATAGACCATGCCTCTGCACAAAATTGGAAAAGTAGATTCGGCGTAATGCCAACCAACCAAAATCAATTTTCGGAACTGTTATGTAGCAGCCTTGGGACGCTTTTTCAACATACTTTTTTTGTTTATTTTAAGTTGTACTCTTAACCTTTTCTCCATGTTTGGAAGTAGTAAGTAACCATGCTTAACTCTCTAATCACAGTGCAATCTAAAGAAAACCGATAACGTTTCCAAGACTAGAACAAACAAGCCTTCAATAATAAGTTTTAATGAGCGGCGTTGGATATGCTGCACTAATAATCGTATTAATTCGTATTTCGAAAACTTTGCCAGACTAATTTGCCAACCGAATTGTCTGGCATTGAGGTAGTATCCTTACACACTAATGAGTCAGTGATTAATTCTGAGCTAAGTTATGATACAAATGCAAACAAGAGGCAAGTATAATTTCCTTTAGCTCAAAAATTTCCAAAGCAACGGAGCCACATTTGCATAGCATGCAAGTCCTTGCAGAAATCTCTGTGTCGTTTGCCGAAATTTGCTCGAAGCAGCAATAAAAGGAACACAAGTTGAGGAATCAGAGAAAATCGATTGCTGCCACAGTGCAACAAAGCATTTGGGGACGAGCTGCAATGACGATGACACTGCAACAGATATAAGGAGGGACACGCAGGAGAGAGTGTGCCCGGCCCAGGTAGTCAGATCCTGGCTGTGTATGCATGTGTTGCAAGATCGTATTGACTTAATGTGTGACATAACTGGCACAATGTACGTCCGTTGTTGCATTGTGTGTGTGCGCGGATATACCGTTGCACAGATGGTCACATATCCGCAGTTGCTATTGAACGCATTGTGAATCCCAGCGGCCTGACGCTGACGGCGTCGAGTTGAAAAGCGGCGTGTGTGTTGCAAGCGGATATGGATGCCACTATTGGCCGGCCTACAGTGGACACGGATGTGTGTGCCTTGCGGCGTAATGCAATGTGTTGCGGCTGTGGCAAGTGTCTCTTGCCGTGTTTTTGTTGGCGGCTGTCGAGCGCTGGAAAGAAACAGCGGCTGCTGATGAACTCCACGGCGACGGCAATGTTTACAGGCCTACAACAACTTCCGACAAGAGCGACGACAATGTCAGCAGCAACAAAAAACAAGCAAAACTACAACAACAGAAACGAAAACACACAACAAGGAAGTGGAAAACGCAAAAACTTTGTTTGCTGCCACACTGTAGGCCTATGCTAGCTGTAAATGTTGTTGTCATTGTTCTGCGTTGTTGTTGTTGCCCTTTCAATGCGCCTCCGTTATTGCGCGTTTAATTTCAGCTTTTAGTGCAAACGGCGCTGGGCAATGAGAGGTTGCACAAACAACGCGGCTGCGTGCATAAGCGGAAAAAACAGTGGCAACAACAAAGCCAATAACAACATAGCGCACACAGTTGCAGGAGTGTAGAGTGACATAACACATTTGATGTTTTTGGCACGCATGTGGCACTTAAACAATTTCGTCGCGTTCAAAGTTCTTCGTGAAACAGTGTGTGCGCGAGACAGAGAGAGAGAGAGAGACAGCGTTATCCTATAGTCATATATTGGCGTATGTATGTAAGCCAGCTCACTATCGGGTGCACGGCAATAAAAGTCGAAATTGCTTCCTTGGCACGTGATACACTTTACACCTAATGGACAGTTGGCTTTTTGTTGCATGCCACGCACTATGAAAAAACAAAAACAACAGAACTAGTAACTAAATGTGTGAGCCCACAAGTGCTTACCTATGCTCATATTGTAACGGTGTAATGGCGATGGTGGGTGGGGAGAGCTGGTTTTTGACAAAAAGAAAAACAGCGACAACAACCGTTAACTGAACGCAATTGGACATTTTGAAACAAAAACCAGCGTTAAATTGGTAACATTCAATCGTTTGCTTGACGGTCGCTGACTACGTGACCTTTGACTCGGCCGCTACGAAAGCTTAGCTCGCAAAAAGTTGTTCTCATATATATACATACATGTCTGTATGTCATATATCTGCGTGTGTGTGTCCAACATTCACTAACGCTTCCCGCAGCTCATCAAAGATCGCGACGCAAAAAGCTGTTAAGCTGTGAAAATTGCTAACTGTACCGTTAGCTGTAATAAAAAAGAAGCTGGAGCAGATTCTTATGCCTCCATAATGATAGTATCTGTATATATTTATGTACTCGTATGTGTTACATATGTACGCTTGACAGGCGACGACACAGATTTGAACAGAAATTGACTAATGTACCGCGAAACGGTTTAAAACAGGCGAGCGGCGGAGGGAGTAACATAAAATAGAACAATAAAATTAAAAAGCACACTATTCAACCAATTTTTGATATTTTTTGTCGCTAGCTTAATTGTGAAATGATAACTAACTGTTATAGTGGGACCAGTATAGTTTAGCCTCAGGGGTCGACGCCATTAGCAGTTGATCTGAGATCATTTTGGAGAAGAATTATCATGGGGAATGAATAGCCATTCTCAGTGATGGTCTAGTGCCATTTGAGGCAATCTCGGCGATGAATTAGATCAACAGTGGTACTGCAGTGCATAAAAATGCTTGACAGGGTTGCCACTATCCCTGGGCACAAAGAATCGATGGAAATGAGCTAGACGATCTCCTGGCGAAAGGAGGTGTGACAATCAGTCCGACTGGATCCGAACCGATGTGCCTGGGCTTGGTCAGGTCGGAATATTTCTGTGAGAGTATACTACAGAACAACTTAAGAAGTTAACTGCTCTTCCCAGAGTTATATTATAAAGGTCAATGTCACTTTTGCGACTAAAGGGCAGAGATGCCAAAGTACATACTTCTGGATTGTCTCAAGAAAATGGAGGCAGGAAGTTGGGCAATCAAATTTGGCTAGAGAACACATTACAAGCATTCACTTAGGAGCCTTACGAAAACTCTTGGATATAACTTTGTTAAACAAAGTCTTGTAGTAAAAGGAGAAGGCACAATAAACCTTGGTTCGTTTCTCAAATTTCATTCCTATCTACTATAAGAACTAAATTGAAACAGTTCAATGTAGAATATGTATCAGTGATATTTTATATGCATTTTCTGGGTTAGGAACTACCTTTTTAGTAAAGCTGAGAAAAAGAAAATACGCTCAAAAAAGAACCCGGAAATTATAATTAAATTCCCTCAGTAAATGATTTTTCAAAAAAGTGAGTATTTCTGAGTTGGTAGCACTGCTTTTAATTACTATGTCATATATTAGCGCGACCTTTCAATCAGATTGTTTACAGCATCTGCTTATGTCGGTATACCTCTGTAGTGAGTTGCGATTTTTACAATGGATGAAAATTTCGAACAAAGAATTTGTCCCAAATTTTGTATTTCTAACCAAATTTCGAGTGCGAAGTCGTTGCAAATGTTGGAAAAAGCTTTTGATGAATAGTTTGGTTATAAAATGTGTCGATAAATCTGATGTTTGCATGGGAAACTTCCACATTTGACGATATATCTTCACGAAATTTGGTATGAGTTATTGTTCATAGAAATAATGTAATATCGGAAGAAATTGTTCAGATCGGCTCACAATAGCATATAGCTGCCATGTAAACCGAACGATCGGAATCAGGGGCTTGTATGGAAAACTTTCGCATTTGACGTGATATCTTCACGAAATTTGAAATGGATTACTGCTTAGGGTAATAACATAATCTCCGAAAAAATTGTTCAGATCGAATTACTATATGCTGCTTCCAACTGAACACATAGTTACTAAAAGAAATGCACCTGTGAAGGGTAATTAGCTTCAGTGAAGCCGAAGTTAACGTTTTTTCTTGTTTTCAAATATTTTTGTAAAAAATCTTAAAATATAGCTGAAAGTATACCTTATTATATCAAAAGAACTGCGAAAGATTCGACTGAGTACATTCTTTTAAAAAAATTTACGAAAATCGCCTAATTTTTTATGGGTTACACTTGGGTTTACGAAGAAAGCACTAAAAGCCACGTTGTAGCATTCAATTTTCTATCTGTCTATGTCTATGAAACGAGATATTTTTTAAAATATTTGTAGGCAAAATATGATTTTTTCTGTCTGATAATAAGAAAAAAATAGAAAACTGTAATTAAGGGGACCTCTCAAAAATAAACATATTCTTTCTAAAGATATTGCATAACTGTTTTTGTTTTATTTGCAAACGACCTCAATGAAACTCTGATTGTGTTGCATGGTGCTAGTTTTCTCATTTCTACTATTAAATATATATAAGTTTTTCGTCGTCTGGAAGTAGAACTCGTAACGCGCCCACAAAAGATTAAAGGCAGCTGCGGAGATTTACTTAAAAATAGCGGCTTTGTCGTTAGTGGCAGCAGAGCGGAGTAAATTATTGCCGCGCACCGCGAACATGCGGCCACAGCAGCCGCGTCGGCTATGCATCATTTCGCGAACGCAGTTTCAACGCATAACACACATACGTACGCACGCACACAACAATAAGGCGACAAAGCTTAGTAATACGCTTACAATATTCATATATCACATATGAGCCATTGAGGACGCAGCACAATGGCGGGCGCGTCGCTACGCTGGGAGAAGCGGCAGCAGCAGGACCAGCAACTACAACGCTGTTGGCAAACGACTGTCAAACGCCCGCCCCACCGCCACCGTGCGGGCATGCGGTTGGTGGGGTGCGGCAAGCAATTATTTTTATTTACTGCCAGCCGCTATGTGGCGCCATTGAAATGATTGCCCCAATACGGAGTTAATTTTTCAGCTGCTTAACGAGCGGAAGTATCCATTTCGTGTGTCTGATTTAAATATGTGCCGCGTCGTCGTTTGGTGTCGTGTCTTCTTGCCACATGTCGTCTACACATTAGCTGTACTTTTGTTGCTATCTCCACATATTTGCCTATTACAACAATCCAATGTCGTTTAAATGAGCATGACACATATGAGCGTAAGCGTCGGCGCGCGTGTGAGTGTGTCTGTGTGCAGTTGCGCCACTTTGCACGCACATTAAAAGCCATGTTAACTGGCGGCAGCAAGTGTTCGCACACTTGTCGTTGTGCGGCCGGCAGAGCGGAAGGCAGCAGGCAGCCGAGGCGGATTTCGCCAGCGTTGCTTTGGACTGTCATAAATGCGCACGTGTGCGTGCGTTTGGCAGGCAATAAATAGCTTTTTGTAGCGTAGCTTTTTAGATAGCAAAAAATACACAAATATCAAAAACAGGAAAAAACAACAACAAAAGCAAAATGAATTGATGTTGCAAAAAATAGCAAAAATTAGAAATGGGCGCATGGCAAAGGCGGAAGGGCGTTGGCCGTTTGTTGTTGTTATTGTCAATGATAATTGTGCCGTTGAACGCACTAAAGCCAGTTGCATGAAATGCTGTAGTTTATTTGTGCTTGCTGCAGCATCTGCATTGTACGCACATTGTTCGCTGGCTTAAAGGCTTCACATATTTAACTCTCACTCTCATTCGGTCTTTAGTTTATGTTCCTTTTGTCTTCGCAAATAATTGACAATTTCCGGCATTTTTTATAAGCATTTGTTTAGCGTTTTTATTGCGGACAACTAAGCCAGCGCAAATGTGTTTATGAGGAGTCTATTTCAGCGGCTTCTTTTCTATAAGCTTGCGTTAGAGGGCGCTGCGAGGCAATTTCATACAAAAAAACAAGGAAAACCTTTCATTTTGGCTGCGCAGAAGTTGGTATAACTTTCACAGATGCTCACTTTATACCATAAAAGGCAATTAACAGATCTTCAACTTTATTTGCATTATTCTGTTTGTATAGCAGCTATACGTTTAGTGGCTCGATCTGTATAATTGAGATTGTAGAGTTGCTTTAAATGTGTAACAATTTGTGCCGAGTTTCGGGAAGACATCCCGTCTAATAAAAAAGTTTTTCATATAAGGATTTGATTTCGATAAATCAGTTTGTGTAGTGGCTAAATACTATACTGATCCTATCTAAAAAATTTCGTTGCAAATTGCATTTTTGTCTCAGGTAATAGCTCACTCCAAATTTCGTAAAAATATCTCGTCAAATGAAAAAGCTTTCCATATAAGCACTTTATTCCGACCGTTCAGTTTGTATGGCAGCTATATGTTATAGTGGTCCGATATTAGCAGTTTCGGCAAATCAGAATTTACTTGGGAAGAAAAGTACGCGTGTGAAATTTCAGATCCATACCTCTAAAATTGAGTAACTATTTTGCCGGAATACAGCTCGTTGCGCTCATCGGGGTATAAAAAAGTTATTTAATTGAGTTATATGGAGTCTTTATAGTAAACAAACCGATCAAGAAATTATACATTTTTCGTTTTTATCTTTCAAATAAAGCTTGTTTGTTCTTTTCCTCTCCATTTTAAATTTTGATAGAAAATTTCAGTATAACTCAATTCAGAAACCAAATTCTTCCTCTTAAAGTTTCTAATCTGACCCTCAATCCTCTTTGATTACTTGCATTGTGTGCACCTCGCCGTTGCAATTATTAGAACCACTGCAGAAATGTGCAAATGCAAAAACAATTGCGTTAGTTTAAGCGTCTTTCGATGCACCAGTAACCAAGCCCGACCACGTTGCCCTCTGACAGTTCAATGTTCAATGGACATTGCCATCGGTTTCGATGCACGTTGACGGAAGTGCTCATTCGCAAATGCTAATGGCAGCCGTGTCAGTGTCAGCGGCAGCGTTGGGCTCGCCAGCGTCATTAACATGCGGCACGCAATTAAAATGCATTTTGAAGTGTCGTCATCTCGTCGTAACTGTGGAGTCGCCAGTTGAGCATCATTGAATATTATTGATTTTTAATGTGTGTGGGTTCGTATATATATATATATTTGTATAAGCTTGCAAGTGCCTGCGTTCGGGTAGATGTAAGTATGTAGCGTTATATGTAGTCTATATTTCTCGAGTGTCAAAATTCGAATGATTATTTGGCAGCACTCGAAACTACTATACAGAGCTGACCTTTAAGGTAAAACGCACTCAAGGTGGATTTTAATTAGAGATAAATTCATGGAGTAATACATTACAATCTTATATTTAATAAGAAAATCGTTATCATTTTGAATAGTTTTTATATAACATTTCTTCTTTATTGGCGCAGACACCGCTTTTATAAGTATGTCACCGGCATTTAAGTTCCTTTCGCACCGTGGCCACCTACCTACCAAAAAAATAGTACAGAAAAGAGGGATTAGACCAAAAATTTTAAATAAATTGTGTTTGTGTAAAGAATATGGCTGTATAGTTGATTTTCTGGCCGAAAATTCGTGATTTGAAAAATAAAATGCACCAATGCGTATGAGTAATATTTTGCATACCATTGTTGTAGGCAGACAATTATGATTTTGGAAGGAGCTACATATGTCGCTTTGAATTATTTCTTTATTTATTTGGTAAAAGAAATTGTGAACCCTATCTCAACACCATTTTCTTATTATGATATTTTTTGAATTCTTCCCATTTTCATAATTTATAACATATGTGATGGCCCAAACCGACCCAATACTCATGTTCAGTGCCGTCCAGTGTACAAATAAAAATTTATTAAATATGTAAATTTATAATTTAGGATGTATAAAATTCAAAGTAATAATATAAAAATAATGGCACCTTGTAACAGTTACATAGTTGTTTGAGAATGCTGTTCCAGGTTCTTTACAGTTGGATTTCTGCTGTTTTTACAATTTTTTCCTCCAAATATGTACCTCACTTTATTTTATTACCTATGCCTCTTTTATTAGGTGGTAAAATCATAACTCTAGCATATTTACGACAGCTTCCACTTTTGCTGCTCTTGTCGCCTAATTTAACATTACAACTTACATAAATATATTCGAAAGTGTTGCACTGAATAATTTTGTGTCGTTTCATGTATTTACGCCTCATATTCTTAGTCTAATAAAAATGTATAGTAAAGAATGGGAATGAGGAAATTTTAGTTATTTTCCTATGGCATTAAGAGTGGATACTCAAACGATGTGTGAGTGTATGAATTGTTACTGTAGCTCTGTCTATTCTTTTTGCTCCCTTTGGGCTGTGATATATTTATCGTACTTCGGAACATATGTATGTATTAATACTGGTATATGGTAATAAGTGTACAAGAGATGCTCTAATGCTTCCCTGATGCCTTTCCCCAGATATTTTCTGCAGTCTTCTCTATCTGCTAGTCGCATTCTGCGGGCGCACAGTGGCATTTCGGCGGAAAATATAGGATTTTTCCACTTTCCAATTTTAAAACTTTAATGATTTTGTTTTGTAAAGAAATATTTGGATAAGAAAAATTCAACAAGGTTTTTTATAAAAAGTGAAATTTTATAGATAAAAAAAACTAACAGAAGTCGACGGAAAGTTATTCAATAAAATCAGATTAAAATTATTGTCCAAATAAAGAATTTTTTTTGAAGTTCATAGCTATGGCTTTTCTTTTATTTTTTAGTGAAAATATAGCACCTACTTGTTTATAAAAAAAAAATTTATTGAAATTGGCAAAGTAAGCTAATTTTTATAATTTTTCAAAAATTATACTAAAAAATATCAACTTTTCATTTTTTGATGGAAAAAAACTTTATGTGCTTTGCCTTGCTTAGCCCTCTTACTATAAAAAAATGAAAGTTCCAAGTCTGTACTTTCAATTAAAAAAAAAAAACAACCGCCAATTACCGTCCCTTTTAGTAACATCGATTTTAATTTCCACAAATACTGATGTCTTCAACAGACTTCTTATAACTTTGGATCCTTACATAAGTAGCTTAAGGCGTCATTCGAACAAAATTTCCTTGGAACTAGATCCCATTGTTAAAGATATGGTGCTTGCATAATATTACAAATAAAAACTAAGACAATTTTTCGCCTGTTACATATTCAATTAAAACATTGCATAATATATTGGATTTTTATCAAGGTAAAGGTATAAATAACGTCACTTTGCGTTTAAGTTTAATTTTTTTTCATCAGGAGAACTCAATTAAGAAGTGTCCCGAATTTCAAGGCCCTCGGTCCAAAAATAAAAATTTTGGCAATTGCAGTTATATGGGAGGTGGGTGTGGCAGTGGGCGGTTTTCAAAGATTTTTTCAAAATTTCTTAATATAGTCCAGAGAAGTGTTTCGGCAAAGTTTCATTGTTGTACGACCACTCCTTCTATTTGTTTCCAAGAAATGTATGGAGCGGTGCCACTGTGGGGCGTTTGTAGCCATTTAGTTTTCCAATCATATTGCTACAGTCTCTTCTATCGGATTACAATAAGAACTTTGTGTAATTCGGGTTTAGCTGTACACCATTATTGGTAATCTCGTCCACTATTTTTATGCCCTCGATGCCTTTGCGACCTGGTACCTAGTAAAAGTGAAGTTGCTTGCTTCTGGAAACCTTTTTCTGCTGCTGTTTTGCTTCCTAAACCACTCCGATTTGCAATACGAGGTTACTGCCTGTACTGCTACTTAGCTGTCTACGTAGATGGTGATTCTGGAATTGTCTGCAGATGCATTAAAGGCCGGCTTCGCACTTTCGCAATAATAAGGTCTTCAGCTTGAAATATACTGTAGTGGACCGCCAACTTGAGAGGTTGTCTTGTGTCTAACTCTGGATAGAATATCCATCAACCAACTGTATCCTCTATCTAACACACCCTTATTCCAATCTTTGGGGTATAATGATATGCAACCTGTTCACGAAATCATCCCGAAACAAAAATATTCTTAAATTTTTGAAGAGGTAGCCAATACTGAGAATTATTTTGAATCGCTCTAAAAATGGTATTGAAAAAATATATAATCGCCATAATCGTTCTATCGTGCTCCAAGACAACTTTGTTAAAACGAGATTTGAGGCATTTGAGACGCAAAACATTCCTCAAAATGGTTTAGGCCGAGTCAATTGTTATTTCAGCACTATCAGCAAAGTCTCTCATTGGCAATCGACGATGTCAAGCAACATTTTTAGTCATATTCGCAAATGAATATTCGTTCCGCAAAGCAAAATTTCACGCAAGATCTTTTCTCAACAAAGGCAACCACTGTAAAAGTCGAAAAATTCACTTTAGGTAATTCGAAGATAATTAAAACTTTTGAGAAATGTTGTAGATAGTCTTACCAAAACTAGAAATAAATTTTAAAATTTAATTTTTCTTAATAGTTTATATAAGAACTCCTTTCGTGCCAAATATTTTCTTTGGGGTTTGAGCAAGGTTCGAATATTATAATCGCTTCCAATCACGCCTCTATCAGAGAATCAATGATTTTCAAAATTTAAGCACCTAATTTAAATATTTCCGAACTCAAACCATTTCCCCAAAAGCTCACTTTAAGCTTCTAGATCAAGTAGACTATAGCAGTTTATGGCAAATGTGCTGCCACATTGGGAAGAAACTCGCATTTATTTATATATATTTCTGCATATGAGTAAAATGTTTTTAACGGTAATACGAAAATGGAGTTTAATGTCATTTCAATTTCTAGTGGCACCACTTAACATTCGCAATTAAAACGAATGGCTTCATAATAATATGAATAATAAAAAAACACACACACAAACACACCCATGCAAAAAAAAAAAAAAAATAATAATAATAATAAATACCTGCTGCTGCAAGCGGCATGGAAAGTGAAGAAATTATTTAAAAGCCAAGGCACGCACACACATACACATACACGTGCATATTTGTCAGATCTGAAGCTATCAACAAAGTGGAGAGCGCCCATTATATTATCCACGTGCATAAACTGAATGTAAGCCAAACCATAATTTGGCCTATTAACCTGTAAATGAATGAAGAGGATGTCGCACACGAAGGCCTATAAATGCCGACATACATACAAGCTCGCCCATAAAGTGGTTCCTATACAAGCTGAAGTCATACAAAGCGACATGTGAGCGCTTATATATTTGTTTACATATGTACATATGTATATGTATGTAGGAACACATAACCACCTGCAAATGTACGAATGTCTGAGTATGCGCCATATACGCCTGTGTTTGACTTGCGAACGAAACGGGAAACGGATATGTGAGCCGAAGCGCCGACAGTTGGATATTCCGAGGTCGTAATGTCAACACTGAAAACCGAAGCGCGTTGCTCTTAACACGCTGTCGGCTCTCTTCTCCGTCTGCATAACGCTCTTTCTCTAACTTCAAGCGCTCTCTTAACTATTTCAAAGTTCGTTCGTTCCCATGTGGCGCGTTCGGCGTTGTTGAAATGAAAATGGAACGCACCTTGGGAAATATAAAACTTCAAATCAACGCTTATCGTTGAGCGCAAATTGCATCGCCTTGTACGAGGTCCTCTGCAGAGCTTTCCTTGTTGAAGTGAGCATTTTTGCGCTTCGTTTATTAAATTAATGAATTTGTGTGTTTTAATTAAAAGCGAATGTGTGCGTAAGTGGCATTAGCATGCAAGTGCCAACATGTCGACCGGCACTTTGAAATCTTAGCATTAAAAAACATTGTACACACTATAATCAATGTGGCTTTTAATTGCTTTTACGATTTGTTTGATAGACATAACTTACAAATAAAATTTAAGGAGACTTTAAATATGACAAATTTTGAGCTGACCGAATAATTTTCAGTTAGAGTTGAAATTTAATTGTCAAGTTTGACATCACTAATAATCATTACTATTATATCAAACGCGAATTCACTAGAAACATTATTTAAATAAACAAGCGGCCAGTAAATAAGAAACTTGCTACCCATTCCTGGTCAACAGTGGCGTTTTAGTTTATATGAATAATTTATTTGGATATTGTAGTGGTGAATCAGGTAATAATCTGAACCAAAGGCGATACCTTTTCAAATATTAAAGTTTCCCATATTAGAACTTGAGTTGGATCGGTCAATTTCTATGGCGAATATTCGCTACAGCTGCTGGATTTGCACAATTTCTTTGAAAATTATAAAGATGCATTGTATAATATTCTATGCCAAATTTCGCGAAGATATCTCGTCTGATGAAAAACTTTTCCTTACAATAATTTGAACTCGATCGTTCAGTTTGTATGACAGCTGTATGCTTTAGATAATAAAATTGAGACTTTGCACTGCGACCTATCGGCTATTGTGCCGTCCCCTATTTCACATTTGGTCAGAAAGGTCCGTCATCCTGAGTAATTCCAAGAGCCTGCTAGGCGCGACTGAGGTGGTGTGATGCCTGTCCACGTAGATGGATCTTAGACCTTGAGCCTGCTTCTGATAATTGCTGGGCAATACAGAATCAGGCGTTCTGGAGTTTCCTGTTTTCTGCCACAAATCGGCGGTTTGCGCAAGAGACTATGTCCATATTGGATAATTGCTTCCTGAGTCTGCAGTGCCTTGTATAGAGCGCGACAAGGAGGCGGAATTTGTCCTGGGGGAAGTTGATCATTTCCTTAAACCTTGCAAGACTTCCTAGAAGCAGCTTAGCATGGCGCATTCCTGCTGCTTGCTGCCAATGCTGCTCTCCCCCCACCTGCAGAGAAGCTCCCAATATAATGCATGGTTCTGGGCCCGACTACCTCAGATTAGGTGTACTCGGTTGCATCCTGATAGGCAGATCAGCCTTCCTTTACACTGCTCCACTAAAAGCGATTTAACCTCATACGCTGAGATCGCCTGACTATCGCTAAGTATAGTGATACACTGGTTGTGATAGTTGTGTTGGAGATCGATTTCTGCACATTGACGTCTAGCAAAGAATACTGCTTGAGAGATGTTCGGACAACATCCCATTGGTATGAATAGTTTGGTAATGCCTGCTCCAATGCCGTCAGTGTACCACTGGATATTGCTGCCCTTTAGTAGTAGGTCGAGCGTAGAAAAGTTCCACTCTGTTTAAAAATCGTAACTTAACTGATCCTAGCAGACTAATGAAATATTTTAATATGCTTACTAACCCAAAGATATTAAAAAAAAACTACAAGCATTGTACAATATTTCACCTCGATCTCGTTTTCATGAAAGTTTTAGGTTATTATGATATTAGTTTATCACTGACACGCTTCATACCCAAAATACTAATCAAAATGTTTTGAGTTGATCTATAAGATATGCTGAGAACTTCGGCTATCTCTTTGATGCCTAAACGATGATTTTCAAGCACTGTTTCTTTAACTTTTGCAATGCTGTAGAGGTAACTTACATGAGATAAGTTTTCAATGTTTTATGGCCTCTACAGAATCTTTGTGCCACTTAAAAACTCTTGCTTGTGATAAAGTAGACTCCCCAAAACCTTTTGGCAACATTTTCACAGCTTCTCTAGCTATGATTCTATTGGAAACACAAAATTTCAAGCAAACTCGTTGTTCTATTGTCTTTTTCATGGCAAAAATGCCAAGGAAAATTCTTCGTGTCGCTGAGAAATACTGCGAAATACACACCAATTAACAAATGAAGACTAATGGTCACAGGTACATAGGTGCATTGTCTATACGACGATCTCCACAGAAACATGGTAAAGAAAATCAAAATCAGATGGAACGAGCTACCCGGGTACAAAACTGCAAAAATCAAGTGCAAAACGGTAGATCGGAGGTACACAAAATTCCTTTTGGATAGAAGAGACTGTAGGAACATGATGGGAATACTGTCTAGTGGCGATATACGCCCGCAGGATGAGGCTGACAGAACGAGAAGATTGCAGGAAATGCCTAGAGCAGGACACCAGGGAAACAATGGAGCATCTCTTGTGCACTTGTCTCGCATTGGCAAGGCTACGCTGTAAGCATCTGGGGTCCCCACATACACTGCAAGTTGTATTAATAGTGAGGCAACAGAGTCTTTTTAAATTCGCGTCATGCGCAGTTATCTTAGAGAATGACTACTCCTCGTGGACTTAGCAACTGAACTCCATCTGGTATCGCGAAGGACCAAAACTGGCTATTTGTTGCTTATTGGCCTACCAGATTAACCCAACCTCTGAAATATAATTGAATATATTCAGTTTCCACGCGCTGTTTGCATAAGCCACGGGATCAAAATGCGAAGCAATAATGTAAGAGGACTTTAGTAAACCAAATTCCTTACGTTCCTCAAAAATTTGTTGTTAGTAACAAACTGTTAATTCAGAAAACTACCAACTAAGGACGAATTGCTGAGTTATGCATTTACTCTTAATTAAATTATAATCCGAAATAAGTAAAAATAAATTTTTATACCTTCTTTCAGTTTTAAACGACAACTGAAATACAAGAAATATATATATTTATATATATATATGTACATATATAGTGTGACACATAGTGTCGCTACCTTTTTCACCTTGCGGTTAAATGCCGCGTCTTCACAGCCTGCTGCTCGTCTTATTATGAAGACTAATTTCTTTTTATGTGCACACGCGCTCGCATCATCATCATAATTGCTTGCCACACATGCGTCAACACTTTCACTAATTTGACGCAGTTGCATGCAACACTGCTGTTTTATGCCGCATAACTTTGTTGAAAGCAGTCGAGAATATCTGCTTTGGCGCTTTGTTGTCACTCACTTATACTATATTTTGCTTCATTGTTGCTTCATTTATTATATGCTGTTGCTTTTGTTGTTGTGAAAAGAACACAAGTGCATTATATTGTCATTTAATACACGTTTCTGCGTGTGTGTTTCTGTGTACGCTTCACTACTCATTTACGTATTTGCAGCGCAATGCAATTATGTGTCGAAATGTCTTGATTGCAACACGTGCAACACGACTAATTCTCATTCTCACACTTAGCATTGTTCAACTATTTATTTGTGTTTATACAGTTTTAAAATGTGGCATTTGTGTGAGCAAGTTTAGTAGTGTGTGTCGCAGCTCCTTTGTGTGGCATGAAATTAAAAAATTGCTATCTGTATTTTAAGTGTGAATGCACAAGTGGTATGCGTGACACAATAACAATGTTGCGCATTGTTTCACAAGCACAAAAATAATAAAAATAAGTCGAAGGGTAACTGCGGCTGCATCGAAGCTATAATACCCTTCACAGGGGCATTTTTGATTGCTTAACAGGGTGCAAAAGGACGGTTTTCTTGATTTTGATCGGTCTGTGTGGCAGGTATATGCTATAGCATATCAGGTCTGAACTATTTTCATAGGGGCTGAGCGGTGTTTGATTGATAACCTACGTACAATTTTGTGAAAATACTTTCCAAGTAAAAGAAAAAACTTCCTTCTGCTAGGCCTGGATTTTGCAAGATCTTTTTGTGTGACAAAATGTCAGGTTCGGACAAAAAAATAAGTAAGTAAAAAAACTGTAGAATATTGTTCTAATTGCTTAAGTGAATCAGGTAATAGTAATAGTGATTGCTGTCTTTGGATTTGGCATCATAGCCACAGGCAACAATTCTTGCTAAATTTCCAGAAGATATTTCATAAAATGAATAATTTTTTCTTACTACCACTAGATTCCGATCGTTCAGTTTGTGTGGTAGCTATATTCTATATCAGCCCTTTCGACAAAAAACAGTTTCTTGGGCATTATCACTAGAAGATACCAGCCCCGAATGGGAGACATCCGTATGCAACCAGCGGGCACAGTGAAATAACGGGGGACCATACTGGAAAGGAAGCTTTCATGTAAGTCGAATATCGTAGAGAGAGCAAAAAAGGAATCGATTGTCTTGTACTGCTGTAGGGGAGCCATTGGCAAAAGGTGGGGTCTATCATCGAAGAATGTCCTTTGGCTCTACGACACCATAAGCAAGCCTATTATGTACTAGCCTTGGGCTCATTAACAGTCCGTTTAGGGCTGGCCGAAGAGTGAATAACCTCACTATCAGTAGCATCGAGTGGCCTTGTAATAAGACTTGTATAGGTGCCAGGCTACAGCGGAATTGCAGGAAACTGTTGAGCTGAAGAGTTAGCAAGGAAAGGCACCTTAGAACCGCTATCACTAGAATGGGAGCGGATCGGAGCTCCCGTATCCTCTTGTCTTCTACTTACACACAGTAAGGCTCGACTCTTTTTTTGACTTCTCCGCGTTTGGCAGGTTAAGACTTAAACACTTATGGGCGCATACCTTCGGACAACCCACCGATTTGTTTGGGAAATAAGCGTTTTGCTAATTTATAGTTCATATAGAGGAGTTCGAGTTTTCTATGGCATTACGAAGGACTACATGTAGTAGTCTACCTGTGGTATTTTTTAGAAAAAATTGCTACTAAAAAAGCAATATTGTTTAACGGGGTATAAAGAGGGCAGAATGGAACCCTCTTACTTTACCTCAGTTTATACGTATTAACGTATATACAGTAGTATTTTCTATATATGTATGTGCGTGTATTTGCGAAAACACCGTTGTCTGCCCGGGTGTGCGTGCTCCTCTACAATTGTATTAATGAAAATGAAATACAATTTTTCTGCAAGTTTTGTTCTCCTTTCCCATACTACCCCCTTTACTTATAAGTATGCGTGCAACTGTATTTTTCTGTATTTTCTTTTTGCACCTCTTCTTTGCCACGGCATTATCCATTTCATTGTTTGCATTTTTCTCACACGTAAACAACAATTAAAAGTTTTTGCAATGGACAATGGCTTGGCCACAAACGCAAGCACTCAGATATATATGGTACACACGCACATACACACTGCCGTTAGACTCGCTCATTTACCGTTGCCGCTGCCACCACCCGCGTGTGCGCCAATCCGCAATTATCGCTTAGCAAATCTACTTCCTTTTAATATCTTCGCCAAATGCGTGGAGTGTAAACAAGAAACAAGAAAATAAGTAACAAAGCAAAAACAGCAACAGCAGCAGCAGCAACAACAACAATTGCCGCAAACAGCGGCTGTGGCAACAAAAATAATAAGTAGCAAATCTAGCTTCATCAACGAAAACAAATACAGCATCAGCTTGCTTGCACAACAACGAGTTTGGCGAGTGCGTTCTCCCCTGCGCCAGTACCGTTAGGTACACCAGCAGCCGTAGACACGTCAGCGCTAACAAAAACAGCAAAAACAATAGTTGCAATGAGTAATGGCAAAAGCAAATCAAAGAATTTTCGTAATTTACTCTCATCGTTTGTGTTTGCTTTAGCGCAACAACAAACGCAACAGTAGCAGCATTAACAGGAACAACGACTATAACAGCAGCGAAATCAAGTGTTTGTCGCGACGGTGCGCGCCTAAAACAGCGCACACTGATACAGCGCATTCCGTTGCTCTTTCCTATTCCGTTCCGTTGCCATTACGTTCCGCTTGTGATATTGCGTATTGTGCGAATTGGCCACTTTCATTGTTATTGTGCAATGAAATTGTGAAAATCATCTCTTGGTATGCTGATAACGAAAGTGTCTTCTTTGCCGTTTCATTCGCGACTATTTGGTTGCAAGCGCCGATGGCTTTGTTATTTCGGTATTTTGTTGGGCACAAGAAATTGCGACGGCTTGTAGTGAGTAAGGTCTTGAGTTCGTTGTTTAGAGCTGCCAATGGGTTTTAATTTTAAAATTTTGGTGGCTGATTGGTTGATATTTTGCTTGGAGTAATTATTTTTGTTTATTGTTGTAATATTCGTAAGCAAGTGGTAGAATCGGCACTTTTAATATTCATATTCTAGAGGCGTGAATTTCAGTTAAATTTTGAAGAGTCGAAAAAAAGACAATTAATAATTTTTTTATACATTTTTATTATTTATTTAATAATTTTGCAAGAAAAAATGAGAGTTTTCAGTATTTTTTTTTTTGCCACTAAATCATAATATTTTACAAAAGTAGTAATATGGCATTATTATAGGATGTGTTGACTTGAAGTCACGAAAATTAAAAAAAAAAAGAATTAATTTCCAAAGTTATAGTTGTTTGTGTTGACCCTATTCCAAAAAAAGGTACTTGCGGTGACAAGCATAAGTCCTTGGAGATTTATCTAAAAACAATCCGACAAAAAATGTGTTTTATAAATAGATAATCCCGGGCCTGATCAAAGGATTTTATTTTTTCTTCAAAATTAACAAAATGGCGCCCTCAGGAATTTTTTTTCTAAATTTTTGCGAAAAAGTCAACTGTTAATTGGTCTTAAAAAATCGAAATTTTCGAAAAAAAATTCTTCGATCAGGCCAAAGTTTATTATGTATTCTAAAAACTATATAAATTTCATTAAAATCTACTGAACGGTTTTCGAGTTACAGTTGTCACCGATTCAAAAAACATAGTTTTGAGAAAAACGCGTTTAAAGTTTCACACTAGCGCTTTGAAGTGCCCGAGCTCTCTTTCTTATTTCGCGAATAACTAAAAAACTAATTATTGGATCAACATGAAAATTTCAGGTAATATTTTTAAGATATTACGACGACGAATTCGAGTTGCCACGATAATCGAGAATGATCCTTGCGCAGCTTCGTTCTGGATACTGTAGTGGATTAAACTCTTACTTATCCAGAATCAACCTCGAAATATCAAATACATGCCCAGCATGCACCGAGTTTCCGCATGACACTAACCACATCTTTACATGCTCAGCTAACCCTACACACATGAAACTCTTCATGCTATGATCCGACCCCGCCGAAAGTGCACATTTCACAGGCCTACCGTTGGATGACAACTTATCTCAGCTAGGACGAGCTACTTCCTTACGCGGCGAAACTCTTAATACGAACTTGTTCTGTCAACAGTTCGAACTTGTGAAGTAAGAGACTACACAGAAGTAACCAGGTTTGACCACTAGGAGAAGAAAGAGGACTGGTTTGTGTTCCCTCAGAACTCCGCCAGAAAACACGCATCCAAAGTGACTCGTCAGATGTTTCGAGAGCTTGGTTGTGAGGACCTTGTAACCAGATCCTCTTACCTTTAAAAATCCATCGACTTATTTTAGTACTGATTGCTCCATCTCACTAAATTCATCCCATCACTAAATCACATCTTTTTTCTGTAAATAAACACGGGTTTGTGGCAAGACCTTAGCAATTTTGCTCTACACCACACTTAAATTAAAAGACTTTATCCACAAACTAAATTTACACTTTTATTTATATTTAGTAATAATCGACACTTCTAATTATGCGCTGATTCAAAAGATAAATTCAAAACCACCGTTCCTTTGCCACTTTGTACCCGCTATGCTGCACTGAGAGCGAATACTCGGTTCACTTTGCTTGCACCGGCAAACAGTAAACGGAAATATGTGTCAAAGAGAAGTTGTACTCTCACGTAGCGCAAACTTCCGCTCATCACGCGGAGTGTCGCTAAAGCCAGCAATCGAGTGTCAGCATCCGGCGCTCCTACGAGCTGCAAACGAGCACAGACGGCAAGTTTACTTCGTTGCCAGTTCTGCTGTTGCTGCTGTTGGTTTCGGTTTCGTTGCACACATCTCACCAATTGCGCTCAGCGCTCTTGCTCAGCGCACACGAAGCCACACACAGCACAGTGGAACATCGTGTGCGACGTTAACACCAACTTCCGTCACAGCATCGTTGTGCCGTTATTGCCAAATTGCGTGTGCTGTGATGCTGCTCGACGTTCAAGCTGCTGTCGTGTTGGTTACAAATCAAACGAATCCTATTCCTCGGGTGTTGTCCATGCTGCCGCTGCCACTAACGACGCTATTAGCGCTGTTAGCGTTCTGCGCTGCTGTGGCGACTGTTGTTGGCGCCGCTGCTACTATTTGGCTTTGCCGAATGCTGCTGGGTCCCAATCGTCACACGATGTGCTGCTACTAAAAATGAAACTGAAACACGCGTTACGGTATTCGGCTAACGACTTGCCAGTCAGTCTCAAAGGAACTTTTGTGCGGTTCGGTTCGGTTCAGTTTGATGTGTTGCACGTGCAAAATACATATTTCCCAACGTCGTGCGCTCGACTTTTCAGTGGTTATTTCGTTGCGGCGCTAGTGCTTGGCCCACATTACGTACGCGTCCTCATTACGTGCGATTTGGTGGCATTATTGTGACATGAAGGATTTTTTACTATTGGTACGGTGAATATTGTGCAATATTTTTGCAACAATTGAACTGCGCTCATCGTCTTTGTTTGGTGAGAAAGAAGTGTGAATCTAATGAACGACAGCTATTATTAGTTGTCCAGTTGCCTGTGTACTTACCAATTGTTGTGGTACGTTTATGTGGCAAATAGTTGTTGATGCTCTTGTTAGGCCAGCAGCGCATGTGCAATATTGTAACTTTCCATAAATTTATAGCGTTTAGCTTTGCAAAGCAAGTTTCGTTCGCGTACATTGCGTCTGCCAAGCGGCCGGCTTAGCCAGCACACGTTGCAAGCGCTTTTCTCTTTCTTTGTGTTAGCGTTAGTGTAAGCGCGCGTGTATTAGTCTCTCATACTGTCGTTGTTGTCAACGCTGGCGATAGCGCTGCTAGTGGCGTAAACTTTCATTGACGCTTTGCTTTTGGTTGTATCTCGACGCTGACGCGCTACTTGAGGGTCTGTTGGCCGCGCGCCTACGTTTTGTACGTTCGCTGTTGTGCGCGCGTGTGTTGTGAATATTTATATAAATAATCTAAGTGATTTTCAATCCTAATTTCCATAGCGCTACAAGCCATTGTTGCTGCCATGACGCGTAATATACTATAGTGTCACATAATTCTCTCTCGGCTAGTAATACACACACACACAAGCAATATACAAATACTTTAGTGAAGCGCGTAGTGACAGTGGCTGCTCGTAAAATGTTTGATATACTCGCTACGACACCTGACTGGCATACCGACACGTACTAAAGACAACCTATCTGCGCTCCCATTGCGTCCACTACACTTGCTTACAACGCCATCAAACGCGTGCAACGTGCTGCTGAAGGACACTCAAGCTGTGTCGCATTGAGTTAGCTCGCCTGCTAGCTTACTACTACTGCTTCGGTGTGTGTTTGTGCCCGTTGTGCTTCTCGTAAAATATCACCGTTGAACGTGCGCGGATTAGAAAGCCACAAACGTGGAGGCGAGTATCGCGGTCGCAGCGCGGCGCTGACTATGTAAATAGCGCGTTGCTTTTGCGCCACTAACTCTACTTTCCGGGTAAGTCTTTCTTATTTTCTGTAGCTTGTTTGTTATTTATTTACGTGTATAGGTGAGTGCGCGCTCGCAATTTGTAGCAACGCAGCTCTTTACGTGTGTTTCACCTCAGCCGTGTGCAGCTATCTCTGGCCTCTGTGTTGACTGTGCCGCGTGTGGCAAGCGAACATTTTAATTTTCTTTCAATGTAATGCCATTTGCTCTTACACTTTTTCCACGCGCGCATAAACATAAACAATCGACGTTGTTATTTTTGTTGTTGCTGTCCTTTTCTCCAACTCCTGCCAGTTGAGTGTAAAATAATTTACAGCGTCAGCTGGTTTTCTCGCAATTGTTTTTTGAACAAACATATATTTTTGGAGGGGAATTTCATGGCGTACGTTCTGGTGCTTTTCCTACAGACAGACATACAGACATATGTATGTACATATGTAGTAAAAACAAACAACAGTCAGTCGTGTTGTGTGGCAAAGCAATTTCGTTGCTAAATAAAATATTTCGCTAAAGGTAATTGGTGGCACGCAATTTGCGCTCATCTCTGTCTGTGTGAGTGTGCGGTTGGGAGAAGCTTTACTTTGCGGATTTATGATGCGTTGAAGTGTTTGTTGGTATCTGAGATGGCGCTAATGTTGCATAGTGCTAGGCCGTTGTGCGTCTGTTCATTTGGCTTGGTTGCTTGTCTCCAACATTTATCGTAGAGAATTTGTAGTCGAGTGACGTGTGATAAGCGCTAACGGCAAACGGTGAGCTGTTTGCCATGCAAATGCTATGCGCCGCGACCGTACGCATGCCGCGCATAATTGTGGCATGTTCGTATGTGTGTGTAGACATAGTATGTTTGTATATGTAGCATCGGCGTTTGGTAGTTAGCTTCTGAACTGGCGGCCAATAAACTTTGCGAGTAATTATTTTTAATTATTCAGCTGAAGTTACGTGCAACACGGGCTTTTTATGGGTTTCATACAAAATATTTAAGAGTGTGTTCTTTTGGTATTGGAGAGATAATTAATTAATGAGAGTTATTATTGATAAATATTGTCAAATTCTTAACTTCTTGTTTTTAATATTTTTACAAAGGAGTATTTAATACGAAATTTATAATAAAATTATTGAAAAAAATATTTTAAAAAATATATTATATGTTTAAAATAAATAAATTGCTGGCTTAATGCAAATTGTGTCACATAAAAATTTGTATATATAAAAATTTGAATGTACCAGGGTCACTAAACAACAATATGAGCATGAGAAAACTTTGAAACGTCTCTTTTCTGTAACATCAAAATGTTTAAGTTAGAGAAATTATTGCTTAATATGGGAAAAATTCTTATGATTTTGGTGCATATGTGGCTTCTGCAAGGTCTCTTTTAGGGCTCCGACAATAATCTGCTAGCATGCCTGTGCTCAAAATCCCATGATAGCGTTTCTTCATTAAGGAAATATCCTGATTGATTGTTCCTTCTTCGTCACTCACAATACTCAAATTTGGTGGAAAGAAATAGATTTTATTTTTAATAAAAATATATGCCATGTATTTGAGGTCGATTCATAAAGAAACTGTAAACAAATCTCTGAATATCATATTCCAACATTACTAGATATTATCATCTGCAACGTAGGTGATGGATTCTTATTATTTCCATAAGAAACCACGCTCGTTTTTTCCTTTATCTCAAAGAGATGGCTTCTAAACACATTTCTAACACGTTTTAAAAGCACAAAAATTTCAAATAAAAAAATTGTATCGAACAGTATATCGCTTAAAAAGACATAATGTGGAAAAGATGCCGTCTTTAGCTGTAATGGTTTATTAAATCAGTCATTTAAGGGGTTACATGGGTTTACGGATTTCAAAAAATCGATTCTACAGCATCTCTATAACATTGTCTTAGTTCTTCAAGTTGATCCAAGTAATAGTTTCGGAGGTATAGTCTTGGAAACTTGTGCGCTCGAGGCTAGCCGGGTTAAGTACGCCGTCTTTAAACTCGTTTTTCTCGAAACTGTGTTCTTGACGTCGATTTTCATGAAATTTTATAGAGGTCTCTGAGATACAATTCTTCAAGACGTGGACTAAGATGTTTTTTTTTTTGATTACAGCTATTTAAAAAAAAAATTCCTCGAAATTTTCACTGAAATTTTAATTTTTTTTTTGTAAAATTGTTTGCCAAAAATCCAATTTTCAGTTTTTTTCCTTCGCCCAAGTCCTAAGTTAAGGTTTAAATGAAACACGTATTTTTTTACTGTAGAGGGTCACTGTAGATGATCATGAGAAAAATTGTTGAAAAAAGACTGTCTTTACCCGAGGAAACCCATATAAACCCTTAAGTGAATTTAACCCCAAATAAAACTATTCGAAGAAGATTGGCCTTTGATCTTTTACTGAAGTGGACAGCATAATTTCATAGGTTTTATGCCTTTAATTTTTTGGAACTGGAACATCGTAATCCAACATATTGTGCTGACTTCCGTTCTAAAGAAACATTGTTGTGCAATTTGAAACATTTAAGCCTCAGTTTGACAAAGTTTTGTTCCCATTCATTCATATTCGATACAGTAGTCAGTGAAAGATCATAGGCAAGTGGGGCGTATAATAGAGTTACAAAACTGTGGCTGTTCTACAAGCATGAAAAACAGGCAGGTGTAATTTCAAAGTGTGTTTAGTAAGGTCTGCTTCCGTGTAAAGTTAAACACTAAGCTGTCAAGGCCAGGTGTAATTTTCTAAGCCTATTTGAGGTTATGGAAAGCAGCTGCTGCCAATGTTGTAATTTTATTAATGTTATGAGACAATAAAGTTTTAAAAATAATAATAATACAAAATTATGAAAAATCATTATAAACAATTCTATTGAATTCAGCATGTACGGGTTCATATATTGCAAAACATAATTTTCCACAATAAAAAAAAAAAAAGAATTTTAAAAATTATTTCAAATTAACTTTGAGCTTAGATGTAGCCTTAAACTAACTTTACACACAAATTATAACATAAATATTTAATAAAGCAATACAAATAATTATAAATAAATAAACTCAAATAAGTGGCATGGAAAATTTGTGAATATTGCACAACCGGCAAACCAATAAAAATAGCAAATTGGGTGCAATAAATAATGCGTTATGCATGTTATTACTGCAAATAGTTTATTAAATGTTTGTTGTCTCATTATTAAAAAAATATTTAATGCCAAAGTTACGCTTGACGGAAGTTGCGGCATTTCCCAATGAATTTTTAATCGTTGCAACACTAAATAGAATGCTTCTTTATTATGCCATCCTTACACAGCACGCCCCAATCGAGTTGTTATGCAAAAGTAATGTGGCAAAAAATGTATGCAACTTTGCAGCGAACTTTATTACGCACACAACACTGAGCTTCATATATAGCAACTATTGTGTATTATATTTAATTAAAAACAGATTTCGATTGCATTCCTGCTTTGATTGAATAAATTTGATGGACAGGTATGAAATAAAACAAATATATGCTTTATATTATTAGACGCTGTTTTTGCCTTTTTTTGGCGCTTGTTGTCGACATTACCGCGCCGAAATGTAGGCAAACTTTTTCAAACTCATTTTTTGCATAGTTAATTTGTTATCCGCCGTTGAAATATCAAATTCGCTGAAAAGTGTCAAGAAAAAATTATTCATATCAAAATAATAATCTTGTACACTTGTTGGCGCACTAATTGGAACTCACAAACATATTATGACCATCAGTTACGCTGCCGTTATCAACTATCTTATTGAAAACATTTTGATTTAAATCGCAATAGCATTAAAATGAAATCAGCAAAGCTTTCAGCTTATGTAAATAATATACAAACTTACTTAATTTTGACAAATTTTTCCATTTATATAATCACTTTCAATTTATTTTTGGTGTACAAAGCAAAAACGCGATTTTATAAGCTTAAATACTATAATGATATTAAGTAGTGCTAGTAAAGCTGACTGACTAAACCTTACGATCTCTAAATGTGGAAAAACGTTATCAGATACATTTATATCTAATGAGTTAAAATATTGGCATCAAAACTTAGGGGCTCATGAAGTTTCAAATTATTTTTATAGGCTTCGGAGATCAGGAACAAAAGTGAAGAAGAACGCAATAGATTCAAATGAAATATTTGCGATTTGTTTATTTACGATTTGTTCTTCAAGAATCGCTCCGAAGTAAAGACATTATTCTGTTGGAACAACAAAAAATTTCTATCATATCATTTGGCGATCCCCACCTTCTTAAGGAATCGCATTTAGTCTGTTAGTTACAGTCTTTTGTGAAGCCAGTTAAAAACTCCTGTTGACAGGACAAAACACATTGAGTCTATCAGAAATCTGCCTTGTGGTTTTATTTAGTTGGTTAGTTGAAAAGGGGCTGTCCATGAGCGCCAGACTGTAAAATTCCGTCTCTCTGTAGCGCTTTATACAGGGCACAGTCTCTTGCGCAGACTGCCGGTTTCGTGACAAGGAACAGGAAACTCTGGAAAACCTGTTTCTAGATTGCCCAGAAATTTATAAAATCATGCTCGATACCCTAGGTTCCATCTACATAGACAGAAATCACATGAGCTCCTGGAATTATTCAGAGAAAGATATTAGCGCAAAACTTTATTATTTTGTATCTAAATATCTATATAGGCCATGATTAATCCTATTGTGCTCTTGGGTGGTAACCAAATTAAGCTTTATCCAGAAACTCAGTGGATTTGGTAAGAACGCTGATTTTTTCCACTCCAGCTGCCAATTATCTTTTAAGTTGGATTATTTGGAGCCATGGAGTATATTCTGTCTCATTCTGAAAGTTTAATTCTTACCTGTTTATATAATCTAACGCAATGAGGCTTAGTATGGGAGCTACGAACTTTAGTTACCGCTTGGCAATCCAATAGAAGGTTTATGGACTTGCTGGTTATAGCAGAAGACTGCTTTGCACCTTTTGTTATCCACATGGATAACTGCTGCTCCTCTTCGCTCGGTGATCCGTAGGCGATTGGTTCATTCTTGTCTACTGGGGAATGAACGCTGTGTTTAATTTCTCATGGATCTCCTTTTCTCCTTAATACCAAAAATTTAGCTTGAATTCATTAACAAGGTCAAGGAAGATGCCTGATGCTGAGATTGTCCTAATTGACCTAAGATCATAAGCTAATTGATCATAAGCATAGCCTTAATAAGTATTGGTCGAGGATAACTTCCAGAGCCTTTGTTTATGTAGTTTTCATTGTGACTATAATCCCCAGCAAGTCAAGCAGGCCCGTTGCACCTGTTCCAAGATTTTAATACTTTTTCGATAACACCATCCGCTATGCTACTGCACGATAAGTTAGTATCAATAGGAGGACACTTGTCAATAGACCTTATGGGATCGTAAACCCCACTTTCGAGCAACAGAAATGACTCTACAGCAATTCCATATTCGAGAACCTTTGGAAGCCTTGCTCTTAATGCGTTCTCTCCACATCAGTTTTTTATATAGGATTATATTTGAGAGAGCTCAGGTCATCTCTTTAAGAAAGGAAGATTGAATTGAGAAGCTTTTTTCGTTCTTATAAATAAACAGATTCCTATTTTCTCTGGATTGATAATTAGGTCGTAACCCTACATTTGGCGGAGATTTCAAAGGCCGTTCCTATGACTCGAGCTGGGTGATTACCATTCAGCTCTGATCACAGGACAGTAATATCATCTGCGTGGGAGAGTTTTGCTTATATTTTCGCTCTTTTTACTCGGGTATCTAATAGTATTTAAGGTATTTTTTCCTTGATCTGAGCGGAGAATTTAAGAAGGAAGTGTTAGCTGATTCTATATCGTTTTCTTCCAAGCAGTTTGTGCAATTAAAATGCGGTAAAATTTTTACCCAATGAGCCTTCAACGGATAGCGGTTCATTAGAAATCTTGCAACTATTGAAAAGTAGACTTTGCTAAAGGCAAATAGCTCACTAGACCTTTTACGATTTACTTTGGCCTGGAAGAACCTTGCGACTGTATCGTTGCTGGTAGCTGATCAACGCTTACTGAGCTCATTTGAGGCCCAACCATCTAGTCGTACATCGCAGAAAGATTGCAGAGCACCGATTCGTATTCGATCTTGCAAGCTCATCAGTCTTGCAGTTTTCTGTAATTCCGCCTGAGCACACTTGAAAGCAAGAAATTTAAATTAAATAAAACAAAAGGAGTGTTTTAAACTGCATTAAGAGTTTCCCGTTTATCAAACGTTAAAAATGTTTTTTGTCTCCGCTGTACACTTCTAAAGTTTGCAAATATAATACCTCTGGCATCGAACATTTTATGAGAAAAGTGTATTTGAAAAGTTTCACGCCACCGCTACTGCAGAAAGAAGACAATTTTCTAAAGGCATGAAATTATAATAGCAAAAACAATACTTTCAAACTGTCGATAATTTGAGGTCGCCACTGTAAACAGCTCAATTTTCATGCGCAAATTGTGCAAGCCAGCGTATTTCCTCTAATCACCCGGCGACGAAGTTTTTGTCCCCCCTCAACTTTTCGCTTTGACAGCATAAGCATTATCTTTCTTTTATATTATGCGCCGCCTTGCCCCCTCTCCAACCGCTTGGCGCGTCATACGTTTCTACTACTTTCTTTTATTGACACAAATTAGCTTTTGTGCTGAGAAAAGTCTTGACGCATATTGCCTCCGAAGCAGCTGCTTTGTCGTTGCTGTTGTTGTAGTGCGCGTGCATATTGCGCGCTCCTTTGCATATGCAAACGTTCCCAGCACTCTGCCTGCCTGGAGATTATACACTACAGTAAGACGACGCACACTTATTTACCTCAAGCTCCACTCCTTGCATAAATGTGTGCGAATGTGTGTGTGTTAGCGCTTGTGCGCCTGTGTGCATTTGCATGCCTGACTATGCTCGGTATGTACTTGCTGCTCGCTGCTTACCGCGACACCATGCTGCCGTTGAGCTGAGCGCCGGCGAGCGTTGTTTGGGGCGCATTGCTCTTAAACTTTTGACTTGCCACAACGCATCGGAATGCAACGTACGTTAGACACACATAAAAGCAACAAGAATAACAAACAGCGACAAATGGCCAAAAAAGTGGCAAACAACAATGGATTTAGTTGCACTCGCAGCAAAAATAAATTCCTTGCAACAAAAGTCGCATAAAACTGTTCTCCCGTGACGGAGCGAGCGCGCGGCAACGGTGAAACGTGGCTTTTAAGCAAATTTGAAAATTTCTGCTCTGCGAATTCACTTATGCTCATGCACATTGCAGCGCATACAGTCAGCATATGTGTGTTTGTGTACGTGCAGATATGTTGCAAGCAGCCATGCATAAAGCTGCAATTTTGCTTTGGATCGCTGCAATCCAATTCGGTAAGCATCGCGGCGACCTTTCTCAACTTTTATTGTCATTCTGCAATTTCGCCGACTTATGTTACTAATACTTTGCTCTTGTTGTAGTTGTAATTTGTGGCACGTAGTAGGATTACAAAGTGCTGCGCGCATTTTGTATGTGGAAACGATTGAGCCGCGATGCTTGGCCAAGGATTTGTTAGTCTCTAGAGGTGGGATTTTATTTATATGTACATATTATTTTTTTGTAGAATTTTTTGAAATTATATCTTTATGTGATGGCATTTTATATACTATGCTAGGATTTCATCGTGCTCTATACTGATGCCGTTGGAAGTTTTATGCATAGATCTAGCTTAAAATATGGAACTAAACGGGTCCCTTGGACAGCTGATAACGCCGATCCATTGTGATACCTTAATACTCCTCTATTTGTATTGATGGCAAATACCATCAAATGCCGAAAAAGCTCTTGAGGCATGCCACAAATTTGTTGAGCAGGCTAATATAAATTCCCTCTATATCAACAGGTTCCCGGAAAATATCTTTACGAGATGTTTTAAACTTAGTCTGGAATAAGTTGGACAATGGAGCAGAAAATTCCAGGATATGCCCACCTTTTCCTCCATAGAAATGACAATCAATGTCTAGAAACCTTTCTAAGAGAAAGCAGTTCCATGGATCCCTATCGTTCTGCTCACTATGATCAAGTGAGTTCTGCGTAGTTGGCTGGTTAAACCGCTGGCGGCTATACTAAGGCCATCATTAAGGCCATTGGTTTCAACCAATTTAAGCCGAGTTCAGCAACTCGGTGGATTTGGTAAAATAAATCTCTTAAGTTGAAGCCTTTGAAGCCGTGAATATGTCATTCTCATTCGGCTTAAGGTGTTACATGGGTTCCTTCGGGTAAAAAACAGCCTTTTGTCAAAATTTTGTTTCTCTTATAAAAATAAAATATTTTATTAGAGTTTTTTATTGTTACAAACATACATTATTAACAAAGAAATTTTGAAATTTTTGAAAAAAGAAATATTAAACTTGGCCATATCGACGTCATTTCCAGTGACCTCTCGGGAAAAAAGATGCGCCCGGTTGGCAGCATACCTACTTACTAGATCATCTAATAAATCACTTGGAAGAAGGAAAAAAACTGAAATTTGGATTTTTGGCAAACGTTTTTTTATAAAAAAATGAAATTTTCAGTGAAAATTTCTCCACAACTTTTTTCAAATAGTTGAAATCGAAAAAAAATCCTTCATTCAAGTCTTTAAGACAAGAACCAAACCTGTGTAAAATGTCATGAAGATCGGTTGAGTCCGTCTCGAGAAATCTTGTCAAACGACTTCAAAAACACAGTTTCGAGAAAACACGTTTAAAGACGGCGCAGCTAGCCTAGCTAGCCTCAAGCGCACAAGTTCTTAAGGCTGTATCTCCGAAACGGTTTATCTGATCAACTTGAAAGTTTAGGACAACATTCTACAGTTTTTTTGGAATGTAATAAGACAATAAAAAAAAAATTGATTTTTCGCTGCGCTGTATTTCCTATGTTCCAAGATCTGAGATGTTTTTCTAAGGTCCACTGTTTCAAACAACGCTTCAAAAAGCTGAATCGTTTAGGGCAGCTTACCGACGTGAAAGAAGTAAAAAAGTTTGTCAAAATCAAATAGTTTAAATTTTTTCAAGAGATTGGTCGCTGTCCTTTGCTAGAAGACCGGGACGAACAAAGCCTATTGTCCGCTTTGACTTTCTGCGGACATTTATATAATATATAATCTGTATGTAAAAACAGTGAAGGCAGTGTAACTAGTTCAAAAATTAGTTTAACATGTTTCCTGTACCAACATAACCTCAATATTTTGTTGTTAAATCTGTTATTCCATTAGTAAAGGATCTGAAAGGTTTACTATAAAACCATATCAAGTCATGTCTTTCTGAACTAAAAAAAATGTTGTAAACCAACATTTCTAAAATTTTGGTAATTTGACTATCTATTAGCAAGAATATTTTTATATAAGAAATATACATAAAAATAAAATTTAATTAGAAAATAAGCTTGGCTGAAAGCTTTGAAGTCTAGAAACTGTGCAGCTTCACTCTTCGTTTTTTCCAGTTCGTCTCTTATTACACGCGTTAACCTAACCTCAATTGGTACAAGGGTTCACTCTGTACCTTTCACTCGAATTCTGAGATTGTTGTACACTGCCCCCAAAAGCCTTTCACATGAAATTGCTAAACAAAAACATCTCACTCAATACAGAGAGAAGAAAGAAATAACTGTTTGTGTAACGTAACACATAATTTCTGCATAGAAAGAATAAATAAAAAAAATTTCGATACATAATTCCTTGAAATAATAATATTTATGTGAATAATTCGCACATAAAATCAAACAGCTTGCTCGAGGACATAAATTCTTAGACAAACATACATACAAATGTACACATTTATTTGTAAAACGTTTTGGCGTAGCACAAACTGTTTTCTTTGGCTTGGCAATTCATTGTAAGCACCCCGCTCCCCGCCACTTTGCCAACGACGCGCAAAAGGATACTTGAAATATCACGCACGATCTCACAGGTGTTTGTATGCGGGTGTCTAAACAGGTATTAATTCCTACAATAACAGTTATACGCAGTTATTTATTTACATACAAACAGCGTTGTAATAATATGTGACATCTGCATTGATACAACGAGTAACGGCAGTCAGGTGTGTGAAAGTTCTGCGACACTTGGCGCAACACCAACACACCCGTTCGCTTGTAGTTTCGTAATAGTTTTTTTGGCTTGTTGCTGCCGCTGCTGCTTGTAGTGTTGCATATATGTCCGCAGAAGTGTAGTAGGGTGTACAGTCGGAAGCGCTTTTGCCAAGGAAAACTTTTGCTATAGATTTTGCAAAAAGGTTTCGAAGTTAATTATCAGAGGCACGTAGAAAATCATATGCCACACACGTAAGAGGTGCACGCAGATACCATAACCAAAGCAAACAATAAATAATTGTGTATGTGCAAGACTAGTCTCATATATCTCATCATGGCAGGCAAACCCAGTAGGAAATTGAAGCAGGTTGAATGGATATGATTAAATATTTATTAGTGACAAAATATGGGCTTCAAATATGAAAAAAGTTTTTGAAAGCTTGTAAGATTTTTTTCGTTGAAGATTTTTGTTAGAAAGTAATCCTTTTTTACATAGTTTATTCAGAGCAGATAAATAAAACGTTTTTAAATTGAGCAGCTACACAGGAGTTCAGAAAAATGTACTGCTACAGTTCTACTTTGACAGCCTTCTTGAATTTTTTTTTATATTTAAATATATTTTCTCTACCCAAGAAGCACCTACATTCTTGACAGTCGAGTGATTTTGAGTTTTTTTATTGCTTACGATTCCCACATTGTATTACATATATGTAGTACAATATATAACCATTTTATAACCAAAACTCAATCTTTTCAATATGATTGCATCGTTTTTTCGTCGCTTGTAAACTTATGAAATGTGATGTTACGTTTTTTTTTTGCATTTTAGGTGATTATATGTAAGTTCTAAATTGATTGAGATTCCCCTTATCAAGATACTTCTAGAGTTTATTTACAACTCTCATTGTATGAGTTATCGAAGACTGCGTAGATAGATTTAAACACTCTAGTTTCGTATGCTAAATAATGGATATCAAAGCCGTAGAGAACATAAAAGATTTCTGTATTGCTACTTCATAGCCGTAGAGAACATCAAGGGTAGAGACGCCCTGTCATTTCATAGAACCAAAACAGATGTCTAAGTGTTTCTGTTTCTGGTAAAGCAACTAATTCAGAAGAAATATTTTTGATAGTTACTTAATTTGTTTAAGTTTAAGTTTATCTAGTGATTTTGTAGCCGAAAATTCAGCAAATATTTTTAAGTTTGCTTGGTGATGACCGCTGTTTTCATTATTCCTCCGGTGGAAAGATTTAAACACGGAGTCTATCTCTTCTCCTCACGTAGGCTAGGAATTTGTATACCCCTTTCTTCACTGACTAAATTTGTCCCGTCATTTTGTAGATTTTATTAGTGTTCCATCTTATTGAAGTCTTGAAGCAGTGATTCTACTTTCGAACTATTTGTTCTAGCTCTGACTATAGTTACTTTCGTCAGTAATTATTTTTTAGCTGAATTTTGGTTAAAACTGCTAATTTTGATCAATCTCATAAAATCGTGAAATAGTTTATTTGAAGTTTGAAGACAATTCGCTAGTATAGCGTGTGTTCTTTTGCTATTCGTTTTTAATAAATTATAACTTATAAATATACGATTTGGTCAAGAACTAGTAAGATCTATTCAGAGCGGGTTTACATTTAAATATGGGATATAAAAATACTTAAAAGTTTGTCTACATGCAACTAAACTTATTTTGATATAGCGTTGCCATAAGAATCACGACTTTTACGACTTTAATCACGTTATGTTAATATACATAAGCTCTACGAGAAATAGCTCCTATATCTGCCTCAATATTCGATCGATCGATCGACCGATAGTCTCTATTATTTTGTATAAACTGGGAGAGCGTTGAAGTATTTGTGTCACAAAATATTTTCAAAGGAGCTCAGAAAAAGAAATCGTCAACAAATTTATTCTTATTTTGAATTTCTAGGAGGTTTAGCTTCAGTATAGTCACTACCAGGAAAGCCTGCCATAATATATGTTACACTATCGTATAAAAATCCCTTTAGGTGCTGTATTTACCCTAGAAATTAGCAATGAATGATCTATCAAAGAGATAATCCACACTGTGACGACCTTTTTGTTTTTGGACTAAGCAATATTGCTACAAAATAGGCAATAAATTGCATTTTAAATTGAAGATTATTAAGAAGTTTTATTGTTGTTGTATTATTAAGAGGATTTTAAAAATGCACCGGCTTTTAAGGAGAAGCTTTCTTTGCTCACACGGTTAATGATATTTTCTTAACTCATAATTTATACATATATATACAGTTCCTACATATGTTGCTACGTCAGCACGTGCATATACTTATGTAAACAACTATGTATGTATATATGTGTGCATATTTGCGGAATACCTTTGTTTGCACGTTAGTTCAGGCATATGACTATGACTTTTCGCACAGCACGCACGTACGCTTGCGCTTCTACATACGTACGTGCGTATGTGCGAGTATGTATGAGTGCATATGCTTGTGTGCGCAATTATCCTTGAGCATCGTATTATTACTATTGTTGTTGTTGCTGTTCTTGTTTATCGGATAGCATATGTGACATTCGAATGGTTGAACCGGTGAAATTGCTATTTGCTGCTGTTGGTGGTGGAGACTCGGTGCCAAGTGCGATGAAAGCATTGTTTCTGTGCCAAACGAACACAAGCACATGCCAATACATATACATACACATATACATTAACATGTACAGCCAGGTGAGTGCAGTGCTGCTACGTGCACCGTCGTACTCCACCGGTCGCTCTCATAAACCAGCAGAGCTTGGAAGTGTACCCGCAACAAAGGAAGCAGCAGAAGGCAAAAAATAATGTTTGCGAATCAACTGCAAACGCTCTGCTGGAACTCCTGTGATTTATGACAATCGAACATTGTGGTCATAAGCCACGTAACGGTAGTGTGGCAGCAGTCGCTGTGTGCGGCTACTCAACGCTCGGTTCCAACTTAGAGCGCTTTAGTGCTGATTTCATTGCACTCCCACGTTGGCTGTTGGACAGCACTCAGCTCCTATCCCCCCACCACTGCAGGGGTCACCTGCTATTTGGTTAAAATGTTTATGTGACTTTCAATGCAAGTTGGTTTGCTTGTGTGTGTGTGTTTGCTTGAGCAAGTGCGGTGTGTGAATCTCCATGTTTATTGTTGTTTACACAGAAGGTGGCCACAGCATCCGTTTCCGGTTCAGATGTGAAGTGGCAAGTGTGTCCTGTGTGTGTGTGTGTCTAACTATTGTACATAAACGCAATAACGAAATCGATTTAAGGTGAGTTGCACTGGTGAATGCTAACACTGTGTTGCAAGTTGTTGGACAGTTAGTTCTGCAGAGAGTTAGTTCTGCAGAGAGAGTATTCAGTCTGGCCTAGTGGTCACTTTCACATGAAGTTTATTTAACTTTAAAAGCTTGCTAGCCGAGTTCTAGTGCAACTCGAGTTGTTGTTGCAAATTGTATTCAAGCACACTTAAGGTTCAACAACTACGTTGCGGCGCCAACAGCTGCCAGTGTGGGTTAGTGGTCCCGTTGGGCACCAGCTACGGATACATATAGCTTACTTTCCGTTACAAAAGTAAGAAAGACGATGGCTCGACATCGAGAAACTGTGCAAATTGTCCGCTTTGCGGAGCGGCGCATATACTTACATCTTCTATATATGTACATATAGTACACCAAACTTTTTACATCATCACACTCACCACCTGAAAGCTCGCCGCCACTCTTTGGCTTGGTCACAACATTGTCAAGCCATCAGCGCAACAGACATTTCACTTTTGAAGTGCTTTCGCCACTGACACTTGGCAGACAGTCTTGGCGACGACAAGCCGTTGACTTGCCGCGCGGAAAGTAAGCGACGAAAAATTTAACGAGAAAAAAGCACGAAGAGACAATTTCGAAAATTGTTTTTAAATATAATAAAATCGTGACATTTACCTGATTTCACAGATTTTGCATACCCCCAGCACACGGGGAAGTTAGGCCGGCTCTCGCTGCCCCACCTCACCAAGCTGTAGCTAGCTCTCTCCCCAGCCACGTGTCGTGCGTGTTGTTTGCCTTACAATGGAGTTGATTCATTTCACTTTTCCACCACCGCTTTGCAGCCTAAATTGACGCAAAATATTGCTGCGTGGCACGTACAGGTGGGGCACGGCGGCTACATGTGTGACAGCGCTTTGGTCTCGCACGCTTGACATGTGGAAATGAATTCCGTTGACATTCTGTGCTGAAGGCACTTTTCAAACATACGTTTCCTTTGCACGCTGCGCTTTGTAGCTTCATTACCGCCGCGGACATACACATACACTCACATTCACGCGCGCAATTTTATTTAGTCACCTACTGCTGTTGACACACACGCTCCTAGGCCTAGATGAGTCGTTCGGTAGTTGGAGTCACACGTCTGTGCCTTAAATTGAAAACGCTTTTGATTTTCATACTTTGACAATTTTTCAAAATATGTAGCGCGTGTTCTTGCTGTTGTTGTTGTAGTTGGTATGGTAGACTATGGCATTTTGAGGCACTTCCTTTGCGTTCAGCGTTTGCTGCCTGTCACGTGCTAACAACTGCGCCAGCAGGAGCGTAGTTCATAAATTTATTTTACAAATTTCACTTGAGCCTTTGAATGATTGACGCAATTCCCGTTATTTTAAGGCATGAACATTTTTAAAGGCATTTAAAGAATTCGATGTATTTATACATAGTCATACACATTTTTATAACAGTAGAGACATATTTTAGATAGCACTTTTTATCTTTATATATTAAAATTACGTGTCACATTGTTTGTCCGCGATGGACTCCTAAACTACTAAACCGATTTTAGCAAAATTTAGAACACTGTGTCCAGTTCGAACCGACTTAGAAGATAGGATAGAAAAGCAATCCATAAATAGATAATACAGCGAAAGCTCTATTGAATGGACGCTCTATTAAGGGAACATCTCCATTACCCATGCACATGCCGGTCCCACAATTTGTTGATGTTTATTAAGTACAAACTATTAAGCGGACAACTCTATTAAGTGAACAAAAAGGATGGTAACATTGAGAAATCAGCCATAAGTTCATTAGAATTAAAAGCAGAAAACTTTAAGAGGAGAATTAATGGACTTTCCAGGGATTATATTTCGATTCTGAATAGCGGGTCAGATTTAAAAGAACAATTTTCCAACGTACAACACCTTATGAACATTTTTTGGGTTTGGAAGAAGACAGGCTAGAAACATTTTAACACTTTCTTACTTCTTCACTATTACCGCCTGTGAAAGACCAAGGCTTTAAAACTGGTGAGATTTGCATTATTCCAAGCAGAGTTGTCGTCTTATAAGATCTGATTATAGAATGGATCTATTTTAAAAAGAAAGTACTGTTTATATGTAATGGTCCAAGTACGATCCCTATTATGCGGATCCGTGGTTGAACACAATATAACTATAAAAGCTGACATTGATTGGTTACTAAAAAGCTTCAAAATGTTTTCGCAACTTAGCTGCTGTAAGCCTTTAAAATTTCTGTGTGACTGAACACGGGTTCAAAGAAGCAGCAATTTCAGTTTGGAGAGCAAGAAAAAATCACACGTAACTAACTCTGGTGAATGCGGGGCTTGATAGATGGCATTCATTCCATTTTTGGCTTTAAAATCGGTCACAATCGTGGTTCGATGCAATAGTGCACTGTCAGCTTGTAAAATCCATGATTTGTTCTTCCACAATTGCGACGATTTTTAACCGATGTTCTCACATCTGCCCTTTCGGAGAAAATCATGATGCATCAAACTAGGAATATCGAAAAAAAAAATCGCGCCACCTTCAGTCTTGAGAGGCTTTGCCGTGGTTTCTTTTGATGTCGGTTCGGTTTTTTCCCTCCATGTCGATTATCGTTTGACTTGTTTGCATGTCAAACTCAAGAACCCTTCTCTCATCGGCAGTTAGAATGCTCGCTGTGAATATAGGATCGGAATTGGCACGATCAAGCATATCCAAAGAGACTTGTTTACGGTACTGTTTTCGAAGAAAATTCAGCTTTATCGGGACGAGTTGAGCAAGAACGCGTTTCGTACCCAAAATAACAAACGTTCTCTCAACCCGCCTTGAAGGCTTTGTATCACTCGTAAGCTGTGTTTTGGGTAAAATTCAATCACAAAAAGCCTTTTCCAACGTTGCTGCACACGAAATTTGATTAGGAGTACAAAAGTTGAGACAAATGCTTCGTGCGATATTTTTATCCATTGTAAAAATTACAACGCACTACTGAGGTGTATCACCTTGAGCGGCTGCTGTAATCAAACTGGTTGACGGGTCGCGCTCATGTTTGGTACATTAACTAAGGATAGTCCTTAACAACTTAACAAAAGACATTTTTTTTAAACATCGTTTACTCGGGCAACTTAATTACAATTGCCGGGTGCTTTTTTGTCTCCATATATAGTAACTATATGTAATTTCGAAATCAATTATAAAAGTACTTAGACATTATTTAATTACATTTCTTTCACTCTACCTACATAATTTGAGTCTTCTATTATCAATACTCTTGCTTCTTCGGCTATTATTCTCCTTCTTCAGTTTTATGGCAATAAATACCGAAATAGACGACTTCTATAATATTATCAGCTATACTTTTTCAAAGGAATGTTAACTGCCTTTATCATTTTCAACCAGACGCTTACAACAAACTTTAAGTTGTGGCTGCCTAATTGTAGGCAACGTTATAATGGTAAGCATATATGACAATGGCAAGAATAAAACCGTAGGCTACATCTAGGGTTAATCAGAAGCAGGGTATATGTCATTGATATAGACATAGAGGCAAATAATATACATTTATTGAACAGAGAGTTATTACGTTGTAATATAAATACTTTTCGCTTTTTGAATTGTGTTAAACTATGAAACCGTTTACCAATTATTCCTCAAACTTTGAGTCTCTTCTGGCCTTCTGCGTTCGCAAAAACTTCAATTTGCACTGTCCTTATAAATTCTTTAAGAATAATAAGAAAATGAGTTTGCAAATTGCAGTTAACGCTAATAACTTTTAGCACAAACATTGAACTAAACATTTAGACGTCCATGTTTCGAGCGATTTCACCCTGTGCTAATAATATTTTCACCTCTGAGCAGCTTACTGACTTTTCGCAAACAATATTAATTTCTAATATTTTGAGCGACTGTTGAAAAAGTAAATAATAATTTACAAATTCTTTTAGCCGCAAATAGCGTAGCTGCCATGCGAATTAGGCCAACTTTTAGGCGCGAGTTTGCACCGTCAACTTCTTTACTTAACTTAAACTTTTCGACAATTGCGCTCATTACCAAGTTTCTTCTTGCCGACTGCTGAGAGCTCAGCAGTTCAACTCACTCCACTAAATGTAGTCCTTTAGGTTTGTATGTATGCCGTGCTTGGCGAAAAAGTTTCACACTGTCAAAACGTTTCTTTGGCGCAAATTTGCCACGTAAATAAGTGTAAAAATATTTGCCGCTTCCGCTATCTGCTTAACACCTCGTTGGCGAGAGTAGGAGAGTGAGCGAAGGTCGAGCGAGTGGAAGCAATGGCAATGGCAAGTGACGGCAGACCCCGCCATTGCAACACCAACACATTTGTAACAACAGAAAGGCGCCTAAATGTGAGCGTGTGCTGCTGACAGTGTTGTTGCGCCTGTGTGTGCGCTACAAAATATGTATATGGTATGTGTGTTTGAATGTTGAGTGCCACTTTTTCCAGCGCCTGTTTTCACGTTTTTATTGTACTTTTTCGCGCTCGGTTGCGTGGCGCGCGACTTTTTCCGAAATTGAAAATTAAGTTCGCTCGCACATAGCAGGCACATAGCAGTGCAGTAGACTGTAGATTGCGGTGGTTGCTGTGCAATAGCAAGAGCAGTGACGGTGTGTCTTTTGTCAGTTCCAGCTGAGTATCATTGGGCGTGTTTTGGCTACCAGCTGGAGTCTCTTCACTACTATCGCTTTCTGTGTCACAGCTTAATCTGACCTCCTGTTGTTGCTTTTGTTGCAGCCTTTAATGTCAGCGACAATTTCCGTACAGCAAACAGAAATTCACTTGTCGTGTTTGGTAAATTTAAAATGTTTCCACTTTCGCTGCATTCCACGGCAATTCTCGTCAACTAGCGGCTCATTGAAATAGTTTTATGTACAAAAATTCATATATACAAGCATAAATATACATATGTATGCATGTAGGTGTGCAAATTGTTGGTTAGGAAATGGTTGTATATTTCGCCCTGTTTTATTCATTTTGTTGTTGTTGTTTTCACTGTGCATGTTATTGTGTTGTTTCGGTTTGAATATTGGGTTGAGCGTTGTTTAACTATTACACAAAGTAGTGAAGCGCTTACCTCAACCATACTACAACAATTGTATAAATAATACTGAATTCGAAACGTTGTCAGCGGACTAAACTATAACTGTAAACCCAGTAAGTCACTGAGCGCAACAGTAATAGTTACAGGAGAGTTTTATGGGATGGCATTCCCTTTCAAGTCAGAAAGAACAGAATTTTTCAAATGATTTATTGTAGAAGGCAATTAATTTAAAAAATAAATAATATTAAGTTACATTTGAAGAGTTAAATGTATTTTAGTAATCGGATATTAATTTGAGAAATTTTTAATTATTTTGATTTCATGTCCATCTCCAAGAGAACTTCGGAAAAAAGCTTTTTCTTGAGACTATTGCCAATGCCGATTGCAATTACTGTAAATGAATATAATTAACGATTGGAAAACTAGTGATAATTTCGATTTTTGGAAAAGTGGCGGCTATCCGAAAAAAAAATTTTATGAAAAAATTTTCATATACTGGCTTAAAAAATCGAAATTATTATCAAAACTCTAATTCCGTATTTAATGACAAATAAATCTAAGAAGGTCATGTGAAACTTCAAGTCCATATGTTTAGCCGTTTTGGAGAAATTATCTTCAGCGACTATAAAACAACGTTTAGAGAAAACTCCCATAAAGTTCTGGGAGTCTATTACACTAAGTTAAAACAAATTCACAAGGGTGTACATATATCTTAACAATCCAATTCGATATAAGTTAGGTTAGATTAATCTGATAGGTCAATGAATCACGCATAGAACAGATGGAGTTCAATTATTAGGTCCATAAAGAGTGGTCATCCTTTAGGATGCCAGAGCTTGACGCGAATTTAACAGACTTTGTGGCCTCATTATCGATATCTCTTGCAGTGTACCATATTTTGGGAATCTCAGATACCTCTTACAGCGTAGGCGAGAAAAGTGCACAAAGGATGCCCCATTGATTCCCTGGTACCTCGCTTCATTGTGCTGGGGTGTGTCGCCACTAGACAGTACCAGTTAGTATTCTGATCATATGTCAACAGTCTCTTTTGTCGAGTGTCAACAGGAGTTTTGTGTACTTTGGATCTACAATTTTGACAAATGATTTTTGCACTTTTGCACCCAGGTAGCTTGTATCATCTGGCTTTGATTTTGCCCGCCCATGCTTCTGTCGAGATCGTCGTATAGACAAAGCATGGGTCTCCTAATGCTCCTCATATTTCCGGGTGTTAGCCGTACACCATTCTTGTCAATCTCGTCCACTATTCATTGTCCTTGATGCCTTTGTGAGGTGGCACCCAGTAAAAGTGTAGCTTCTGTCCACAAATGTATAATAATTAAGCCAACTATTTTTTTCTTTGTTTACTTTAACTCTCTTCTTTCCCAGTTGAAAAGTGGAATAATGTAGTCGGTGTTTGCAAACCGCCATTACCCACCGAGCTATGCTCGAAAGTTCTATTCGTAAATACTCCTGCAGCCAGTAGTCATTCCGCCGATTTGGCTACTCAGTTTTCAGCGAAGATGTCAAAAGGTCGTAGGTTTAGTACCAGTTCAAGAGCCTTCGTTGGCGTTGTTCTTAAAGCTTCTGTTATGAACAGCGAAGCGAGCCTCTGAACGCTTTCTATTGGCTTCTATCTACAACAGCTCTGACTTTGCTTTGAGAGTGGTTTCTCATCAAGAAACTGGTTTATGATATCAAAAAGGTTTCTGATCATAAGTTTCTGGATTACAATTGACACTATAATAAGCATCTCACATTTGTCAGAAGCAAACTGCTTTGGATTCTTAGTCACATCTTCTCCAGTCCATCGCTCAATCTCTTATTGTCGTACGCCTTCACGTTTGAATGCTTTGAGGCCAAATAAACCTAACGATTAGTTCCGTTAGTGTAACCTGAGATTGAAAAGCTTGGGTCTTGAAAAAGTACTGCTTAAAGGGATGAAAGGTTATTGCTGGCCCCTTCTAACTGATTGCTGACTTCTTTAGGTAATATAGACATTAACCTGGGCATAAGCGTTCCTCAAAAATATTTTATAATATAAGGTGAATTTGTACTCTTTCTCGCTTAGTTTTATGTAGACATCACTAATTTTCTTTTTATTTTATAACTCGGTTAATCGGTTTGAGGTAGAGCACACTTGACTATTGGAAAAAGTTCATTCATAAGATCCTCATATAAATAAATCGATACAATATATGTATATGTATATCTATATGTATATATGATTTACTATAAATGATAATTTGGGATGACGGGCCTTATAAATATGTATATATAAAAACTGATCTGTCGTGCATTCCGTCAGACCGGTTTGTATCAATACATTTTATATTGTTTAATACAAAAAAAAGTCAAAAGCCACAACAAAAGCAATGTTTTCGCTTACTGGTGAATATCCTTAATAAACTTTACCACTACCAACACATACGTAGAAACACCCACTCACACATATACATACATATACACAAATATACCCAGAGGCGCGCACTCGGCGTTGCGCTGCTGACCAGTTAAGTGGTTGCCCCTCTCTTACCTCAACATCAGTTTTGTCTGCGGTAGTCACTTTTTGTTGTTTTTTTTATTTTCTCTTCATTTTTGATATCTTTTTTTCGCTTGCATAGATGGCAACGCCGTTAAATGCCATTAATGGCTGTAAATGTTCTGTTGTTTCGCGCACTAAAAATGCGCCAACTCAAGTAGAAACAACAACTAAACATACAGCAACAATGCAAAGTGTTATTTAGTAGTTTTTTGCATGAACGCTTCTCGTTCGCATTTCTGGCGGCATTTCGCTTTCAGCTACAACAAATACGGTGCTTGCGTCTGCTTTCTAATTTTCGATATGCGGTGTCACACCCAAACATACACGTACACATATACATACTTTTAGTAGACGTGTTCATATATATTTATGTAGATATAGGCATATGTTTATTGCTTTTGATGCTCTTGCTTCTCTGTTGGCGCGCTGGCAGGTGGCAAATGGAGACAGAAGGCAAAAGCGAATAAAACTTAAACACCAAAATACTAAAATATCCACACGCATACGTTTTCGCTCATAAATAGCACTTTAAGGCTTAGTGTGGGATGTGCGAAAAGTTTCATTAGAGTTTATTGCCGCTGGCGCCTGTGTTGTGTGTGTGTGGTAAAGGCTGTAACTTTCAGCTTTCGCTTTTATTTAAATGCAAAACGCAATTTACTGTTATTTTGTGTGTGTGTGTGTGAGTATGTATCTTGCAAAGCAAAATTAATTTCATACAAAGTGTGTCGAATTATGAATTTCATTAATTATGTCTAGGTTCATGGCTTTACTCAATTAAACACATTTTCATATTTAATTCATTTTAATCGATTTAATCAAACCAAATCACTTTTTTTTATCACGTTTAATAGTTTTCATTAATTATCTCTTATTTGCGTAAATTTTTCGTAAACAAAGAAAAAAAACTGCGAAACACTTTCTCTCTTGTTCTATTTGTTATGTTTGCTATCAATAAATCGATTAACTGTGTGAATTAGAGTAATTAAAAAAATTATGATTACCTTTTGATGCGATTACAGCAATTAAAAGCTAAAATTACATAATTTAATGCGTCATGTGTGCGTGTGTTGGGCGTAATTTCTGACGCATACATACCCTGTAGGGAAAAAACAGTAGGGAGATTACGCCAGTTTGAAGGTCGAAGTAGACTTTTTTGTATATAAGATAGACAATAACATATCTCTAAGTGCATATCTGCCATTGAGAGTTAAAAGGAACTCATATTATTAACACTCATTCTCTCACGAGTGATAAATCTGAACAAAACAAATAATAATGTTTAATAACATTATTAGCCAGTAAAAAATCACTAAGTTTACAGATATGTTTCATAGATTTGATAATTTTTTACAAAACAAGAAGAAAATTCAGCTGCACCGAAGCTATAATACACAAATACAAATAATTCCTTACAAGAAGTTCATTTCGATCGGTTAGTTTGTATGACAGCTATACGCTTCAGTGATCCTATCTGAACAATTTCTTCGCATATTATGTGATTGCTATAGACAATAAGTCATGCCAAATTTGGTGAAGATATCTCGTCAAATAAAAAAGCTTTCCTTATGAGCATTTGACTCCGATCGTTCAGTTTGTATGACAGCTATATGCTATAGTGATCCGATATCGACGATTCCGACAAATGTGCAGGTTCTTAAGTTGAAAATGACGTGTGCAAAATTTCAGTTCGATATATATATCTCACCGATGGACAGGCGGACGGACTTTAACTAACGATTTAAGCATATTTGCAACCTCTCTGAATACACCCAGCTCAGCTGTTTGAAATCAATATTAAAATAAAATTAGAAAAGAAAAAAACCTACTTCTAAACTGCTCCCAAAAGATACTAGCAGAAAATTCTCACTTAATTTTTCCTGCTGGCCTTTAACTACTCTCAGCAGTGTTTATTATCTTTATGTACGTGTGTGTGACGTGGTGTGCTCGCTCATATAACTTTTAATAGCTGTCATCGCATTCGCATTAACTTTGATGAACAACAATTTAGGTATTAACTGTATAGGAATGACAAAAAAAACAACAAAAAAAAATAAATTAATCTATAGTTTACCTCTTTTTTGTACCAAAAATCCTGTGAATAACGTTGATGGATGTCATAAGCCTTTATGGATTCAGATTAATTGCATTGCACGAAAAGTGTTAAAAAAGGCTCTTTTTACTTTAAAATAAATTTTGTGTTGTGTTAAATGTTTACCAGATGGCTTTTATAAATGTTTCATTTTAATTGAAAAGTTTAACACTATGTGTTTACAGCTTTTTTCTAAAAGCCGCCTACATTAATTAATTTAAGCTTTGAGGATGTGGATTGATATGCAAGTTCATCTTTAATAAAACAAAGTCGCTAATTTTTACTGAAATAAAAAGCATAATAAGCTTTTCAGAGGATAATAATATTTAAATTAAAGCTCACGGAATATGTGGCACGAAGATCGCCGAGAGATAAAATTGTACCGCTCTTAAATGTATGCCACATACACGTGTTTAAGGGGGTATTCTACTCTAGAAATCAAATTTTGGGCAGATTTGTGAATTTTATTAAAAAAAAAGAACCAAAAATATTTTTATTATCCATTTTTTATGGTGTTTTTAAGAATACAGAAAAAAAATATTAAGAATTAAAATAATTAGAGCGAGGGAAGAGACAGGTGTAAAAAAATGGCGCATCCTGGTGACATTGATCCTGACTCTCCTGGTGGTCTGAAAAAAAAAAATAAAAAAAAATTCTTAATCAATAAGGATGCTGTTATAGTACAGGAACACGATTTTTTTTTTTTTTTTTTGAAAAATGGCGACTGCCTGAAAATAAAAATCATTTTTTACGCTTTTTTTTCGAAATTCCTGAATTTTTTTAAAATACTAAAAACAAAAATTCTGACACGATGCTGGTAGGAACGATAAGGGATTATATAAAGAAGGTTTACACAAAATTTCAAGTAAATCGGTTGTATAGAACTTGAGATAATGCTGGTACCGTGTGGAAATAGGAGTTTCGAGAAAAACGCGTTTAAAGTTTAGGAGACAATTCTACTGAACACGGACGCCACCTCACATAATCGGCTGTATCTCCGAAAATAAGTCGAATTTTAAAAAATCCAAGGTCATTTGTTTGAAAGTCTAAACTTTAAATATATGAAAAAAAATCGAATTTTTCAAAATTCTAGAGTAGAATACCCCCTTAAGGCTGGAGTATGCATACAATGAGAAGAGAGGAAATATTCAGAGGTTTTTGAATAGGAAACATAAGGAGATATTATTTTCACAGAACATTAATGACATAAGTCAGATTATTTGAGGGTTGCCTTATGCAAATATTAATCATCGATTTATTTTATTTCTTCAAAATATTCTCCATTAAGATGACATATTACATATTTTTATATGTTTGAAACAATCGTCGAAGCATTTTTGAGGTATCTCCAAAACATTAGTTCTGTGTGCATCAACCGTCTCATCAGGTGTCGAAGAATTGCGGTCTTCTAGTTTATTTTTTATATACGGCATAAAAAGAAGTCATTCGGTCCCAAGTCAGGACTATACGGCGAAAGACTCACCAAATCGATGTTTTGTGTGCTTAAAAATGAAGTTGTTTCAGTCGATGTGTGAAAACTACCATTTACGTAGTGAAGATTGATCTGTCTTCGGCGGTTGGGTTTCCTACTTTTGTGAGTTTACATTTAGTATTTACTGTACTTCGTTGTTCTATTATTTAGAATATTTGCGACATGTTCAGTTTTTCTATTAAATAGGCAATCATTTGCTTGGAAGTGCTTCGTAAGCGTACAAAGTTTGTTGGATTCGGCTCTTCCGAAAATACCCTTAGAATAGACTGGTGTTTACTGTCAGGATCCTACTACACGATTCACCATCTACCACGGTGTCATAGATGTGTTTCGTAGCATTGTTATAGCATTTTTTATCTTTTCTCAGAAGCCTTTTTTTGAGTGATTGACAAATTGTGTGGGTTCCAATATGAAAAAATTTTTTACAACGAAATGGTGAAGCATAATTGAATGTATGCTAGTCCCATTAATGCCGACGGCTCTCTCAATCTCACCATAGGTATCATGACATGACGGAAAGCATCAATAGCTTCCCGATCGATGTCGAAAGTTATAATAAAACACCCGGGCCAAAATGCTCGCGAGTTAATTCCATTTTTTGGCCGAGATTAATATTTTAGGTTTCTGTACACACCTAAAAAAACACTCGTATGTCAAGATGTGCTGAGAATGTGTAACAACAAAAATTTCAGACTTTAAGATAAAGTTGTGCGTTGCCGAATTGGCAAATTACGGTTGCCAAATCCCGAAATATAAAAGTCAACGCACGTAAATCGTAGAAGAAAACGTTGGATATCTCATAAAAATATATATATGTATATGTAATTAATTGTCGTGAGAAGCTGAGTCAATTTAGCCATGTCCGTCTGTGTTTCTCAGTTTTTGAGATATCGCTATGAAATTTTGGAAGCATGCCCAACAGAACATAGAGATGTAAATAATTTTAAAGATTTTCAAATATGATATTTTGTCAAAGTATATCGAACATAAATATCATAATGTCAAACGGATGTTCTTTGACTGTTGACAGTTGACTTGGCACCAATCCCTCTAGGAAATTTTACTTCATTACTACATCAGTTTTATATAATGTACAACAAATGAAGCTTAAGCTTAATACATTTAAAAATATTCGATAAACTTGGATGAAATCCGTACTTGAACATGCAGAAACTGGTATTATGCCGGACCGTGTTAGATAATGTTTTATCTGCAAAAAATTATGACAAGTGTTGCCCATCAAATGAATGTGTGTACAAGTTTTAACCCAAGTATAAAATTTACATGATTTTTTTTTTAATAAGAAATTTCATATTTCCATACATATTTGTTCCCTTCTTGGCTGCGACTTGAAGCAGCAATCCTCCGCTTGATTGTTAAGTACAGCAACCAGTCGATTCCCGCCCTTCACACCATCACTTAATGGCATTCTTCTGACAGCCACTCAACTTTTCTAAAATATTAATTTTCTGCTCGGCAATAAATCATTCATCCCTCTAATCGACAGTCATGCAAAAAGAAATCAATAAAATGAAATAAAGTAAACTTTTGCCATTTAATTTGATCACTTACAAACGAAATTTGTCCAAACAATCAGCCTTTGTTTGTTTGTTTAGCTAACGTTTATTTGTTTGTCACAGCAATGCATTTAGCAAAGTTTCCAACTCTATTACCAGGTTCAGGCACAGTGTCACAACCATCACCCCCGCCGCCGTTGTCGCTCGGCTTTTTGCCGCTCCGTCAATGGCACTAAACGACGACGCCTTATACGACTTTATTTTGTTATTCTTCTTCAATTTCGATTGTGTGTAGAGAATTTGCCAAAGTGTCTTCCAGTCTTCCATTTTAACTTTATTCTTCCTTTTCATTTCATTGGGAATTTCGGAGTGGAATAAAACATTTCACATTTCATTTTGAGCCAAACTCGCCAACAGCATGACGCTTTTGACATTCTAAACTAACCTATTAAGTTGGACCATTCTTCGTTTTATTAAATTGTGGCTGTGCGCAATTGTGTGCCGTTTTTGTTGTGTCCCTCAAGTTGAGGAGAAAAATTAAGTAAAATGCCAGGGAAATTCAGAAACTTAGGGGTTTTGTTGTGCCGTCACCTAAACTGTTGGAGTTTCTGTTGATTTGGTTGAACAGGTGAGCGCAGTTTAGGGGTGGTGCGATAAAATATTCTGTGGACAGAGGGTTTTGTAAAATTTATTTGAATGATAGAAATAGAGATAAAAAGTAGTAAAGAGAAAAAGTAAGTAGCAGAATAAAAATATACGTCTTTTTGTATTTGCAACCACTACCACTCACAACTTATTTTTTTGGCGTAGACACATCTTCCTTTGTTTTTCCTTTTCGCTGTTTAGCGCAAATTGGAGATTCCAATTTTAGCCAGGTTCTTCTCCACCTGGTCTTTTGGACGGAGTGGATGTCTTCCTCTTCTTCTGCTTCCCTTGGCGGCTACTGCGTCGAATACCCTCAGAACTGGAGTGCTTCCATCCATTCAGACGTCATGACCAATCCAACATTGCTGCTGTCTCTTAATTCGCTGAACTATGTCAATATCGTCGTATATCTCGAATATACGTGAACTGAACTATGTCAATATCGTCGTATATCTCGAACATCTCATCGTTACATTGACTGCGGTATTCACCATTGGCAACGCTCAAACGACCATAAATCTTCCGCAGAACCTTTCTCTTTAAAACTCGTAACGTCGACTCATCAGATTATGTCATCGGCATGCTTTTACACCGTATAACAAGACGAATATGAGTGGAGACTTGTGGAATTTGGTCTTTGTTCGTTGAGAGAGGACTTTACTTATTTTACTAATTCTACTCCGTCCGGGGTCGCACCTGTTGCCAAAAGTTACTCTACGTTGGGTTTCTAAGGACTTCCGTAATATTAATTGATGGAAAGGGATGGTTGATATCAGAAGTACCGACTTTTATAAACCACTTCTTTAGTGCCATTACTAGATTACTAGAAGTCCAAAACTTTAAGAAGTCTCTAAAAAGGGAATATCAAAACACTGAATTGAGTTCTAATTCAATATTGGATTCTATGGTTTGGTTTTATACTGTGTATATTAACCGTTAATTTTTGTGAGTACAATCTTTGTGAAGCCATTGGAAATGAGAACTCCTGTGTTCCATCTTATAAGTAAGCAAATTTCTTAGTGGCCAATATTAATCGTTAATTTCCATTCGCACCAGTTCGATGGGATGCCGGAAGGCATGCGCTCCCAAGTGTTTAAGCTTTGATCCCACAAACGCGGGACAATAAGGTAATGTTAAAATGTTTCCACTTCTCCAGCTCTATCAGCTGGAGTTCAGTAAAATGGGCGTTTATAGAGCAATGACCTGTTGAAACCCCACTTTACTGAGGACACAGAGATCGCTAAATCCTTTGCGATTGGTCTTGGGTCAAAAGGATCCGCTATGGCCTGCAACCCATATCAGTCTTATCTCTAAGTGACTATTCCTAAATAACTTATGGACTCCAAGAAAAGTTTCCTTACGTCAGATTCAGATGTTTTTAAGCAAAAGGCGAGGGCTAGTGTTGAATCCTAGAAGAAAAACCCTAAACTGTACGAGTATGCCTGAAATAAAATTAATATAAAAGTGTATTTGTCTGGACTTTCTTCTTCTGACAATGTCAACTAAATTTCTAACTTCTCAGCCAACTCCCAGCCGTCACGTGCCAAAAAATAAAAAATTTCAAAATTATGAAAAACTATGACCACAGCGAGAAAACGCTCAGCGGTCTTTATTTTAAGTTTAAACTCATTCGCCCGAATATCTCCTGAGAAATATAGAAAAACAGCGAAGCGACAAGAGAAATGATATAACTTAAAATTGCCGCACATAAGAGAGCGAAGAAAAATGAAGAACATGTCAAAAGTTGCGACTGTGACTGCGACCGGGGTTATGCCATTGCTAAACTGACACTGATACGCTGACTCAAAGGAGTGAAATTTAATTTCTACAGCAAAACAAGCGTTATATAATGGAGAAAAATGGTGACAGGTCAAAAGCGACGGCGGTTGAAGAAGAGCGGGACGAGCTTATGATACCGCATTTGCATTCGGGCCAACACCAGCAAAACAACAAAGTGTTTAAGTTGTTTTTGAAAAATGTGTTGGGCGTGCTTGGTGAGCTATGGTGATGCAAACAGATTCTGGTGGCTATGATAGTGGGAAGTGAGATAAATGTTTGGTTAATTGCATAGGTGGAGGTCAAAAATATATTATATGGCGTTAGGGTAAGTGGAGTTTCAAACTCAAACTTTTCTTGTGAGCTTCTTTGGCGATATAAGTGATCCATACACTTGATTTTAAAAAGGATTTTAGAAATACTCAGTATCTGCTCAGTAGTTGTTCCTGGTCATTCTATAGCCATCAATTCACAGAAGATCCTAATCTTTGACGCTTCCTTTAAACGATTTCGTTGTACAATGACTCTTCTGAGCGTAAATATTAGTATTCACTTCTCCTTTTTTTTGTTTTTTTTCGATATTAATTGACTTCGAAACCCTACTGGTGAAACCCACTTTTCCCTTTCAAAGCTGTTTTTTTCCAAAAAGTGTTAGCAACCGACAGGATTGCTTTAACAGCGTTCGTTTAATTTACCGCTTGTTTTCCTAATACTTAACGGCAAATGTTTTCGGAAGTGCTCACTTCAAATTACCATTTTCAGTTTGCATAAAACAATTATTTTTAATGCACATGTGCTTGTGGTCAAATATTTATTTAAGTTTGCATTATATAATGCTGCCAAATGCTATTAATTTAATTAAAAGTGTGTGGCTAATAAATAATTATTTTAATTATTGGGCGAAAATAGAAAACTAATTAATAATTCAAAGTACTAGATATTGAATAAAATTGACGAACCTCCAATATTGGCCATATTGGCAAAAAAATGGGAGAGATTTACTCAAGCTGTTTGTGAAGTGAATTTTTCACTAGCAACAATAAGCGCCAGTGATAGGACAGGTTGTAATCATTGGTGCCAGATCCGGGGTGTAATCTGGCAACTCACTACTTTATCGTAAAGTTTGACATTTTTTATGTCAAAGATGCTCAGAACGTTTTGATATGCAAGCGCTATTTGTGTTGTTAACAGTAATTTAAAATATTCATCTGAATTAAAAAATGGAATATTTTCGCGTAAATATTTTTCACAATTTACGATGTGAATTAACTGAGGAGCGATGTATCGATGATTTTAATTAAATTTTTGGTGACAAGCTCCTCAAGGGGCAGTGTTTATCGATTGTATGCTGAATTCAATCGATGTCGTAGATCACTACAAGTCGAATTTCTTGAAGGGCGTCCAAAAACTATTAGTGCTGAACGTGAACTGATATGGCAATACCATCATTGTGAGACTAAAAGGATTATAGGTGGGATCAGCACAAATTCAATATTGCATAACAAGTTATTAGTAATCCTACCCATTTGTCAATAGCTTAAAAAAAGCTGATTTTTATTGGTCCAGAAAAATGTTAAAAACATACGATAGCGGTGTTATGAAACCCGTCTATGACAACGTAAGAGGTGATGAAGCGTGGATTTACGTGTACGAGCGCGAAGGTAAATAATAGTCAACAGTGTCTTCAAGGCTTTTATTCGAATCCAACAATGAAATGAAGATCAAGAAAGAAAAACATGGATCAGTCTTCATCAATGCAAGCTCTCAAACATCGACTGAAACAGCAGTCGAAACATCGATGTGATGAGTAGTCTACTGTAAAGTCCTGACTTGGAGACGAACGACTTATTTTTATACTCAATTGTAAAAAGTAAACGAAGAGCTTAACATTTTCCGACACCTGAAGAGGCGACTGATGCGTTCAGAATACATGTTTTCAAGATAAATCAGTCGGGTGGCAAAAGTGCTCTATAATTTGTTCAAACGTATGCAAAAGTAAATAAATCTTGTTTATGTTCTGCAATCAGATAATATAATATAAAAGGCAATCCTCGAATAAACTGGATACATAAAAACCTCCAGTTGAAGATCGAGGAGATTATGACTAAGCAACCAGTGATTATTTTAATGGAACACAATTGATCTCCTATTGATTTTAGGCTAATTTTGGTCTAAAACCAAAAAATAAAATTAAATGAAAAATTTCAAAAATTATCTATTGATGACGTGACCATACATCCCTTACAGCAATCGGAACTCAAAAGGGGAAAAATGATTAATCTAACATAATCTCACCATGTGTGGCTTTTCATTAAAGAACGAGAGCTTGAAAAAAAAGTCAATTTTTGCATTACATTTTCTGATGGTTTCGAGTTTTTTAAAGATATCAAGACCAGTCTATAAAGAGGGCAGTCTAAAAATTTAATTGATCTAAAAGAATCTGTGAAAACGTGGATCTCGTTTTGTAAAATAATTGTGGACATATTTCTGACTTGTTTTACTGAAAATATTAAAATAAAATATTTTGTTTTTATTTATAGTCAAGAATACCTTATCTTTAATCTTATCTTTATCGAACAAAACTGAAAAAATATGGCATATTTTATCTTTTGCTGGTGTTTATCTTTGATGCGAGCTCAAAGATTACTGAATGAATCACTTACAATACTTTCTGAGAAAATTTTTTGGACGAAATACTTTCTTTCTTCCAATAGCTTTTATGAAAGCGATTTGTTGAAACAATAATGAACTTCGCGCTACTAGTCCTTTTGTAAGACCAGATATGTACATAGTAACGTAAAGAGCGCAGCAACATCCAATGGCTGGTCAATTCGGTTTAAATTTATTTGCTTGAAAAAACTGTATATATAAAATTTTAACCTACTCTTTCAACTATTTATGACTTGATCTTATTTTATTAATAAAAGCGCTTAATTGGCACTTATAAATCTTTGACTACAGTGAAGGTTGAGTCTTAAAAAATATTTAATACATTCAAATATAATTTCATAAATTATTTGTTCAGTAAACTAATATTTTCATACAACTTTTCTGAATAATGCAAACAAAGGGGTTTTTATAAGACATACATACATATACCAGTATAAAAGAACAGCAAAAGATATACCATGGTACTAATTATCATTTATATATTTATATGAGTACGTATTAAAATATACACCTAAATATGTATAATCGCAGAGATATAAGAAATATGTACATATGTATGTATATATTCAGCTCCAAGCAAAAACGCGTGTAAAAGTTTTTCGTTCAGCACTCAATTTAATAATTAATTTTGCCACACATCAAATTTGTATACACCTTTCATACGGCATTAATACAGTTAGTACAAGCAGCTTTAACAAAAGTTTTCGCGCCAATACCAATGTACAAATATATCGCTGGTTATGTTTGCGCGCCGAAACATGCGCTTGGACAAAAGTAAATGGCTGAAATGATGCTTTGTTGTTACTGATTTTGGTGAAGCGCCTTTTCACAAGGGATTTAATGTAGAATTACTAAAGCCTACAAAAGGCAACTCACAGTCGTGCACACACATGTAAAATGGAGTGGTCATATGTACATATGTATATTCATACGGTATTATGGGTAGATGAATGGGACAACAGCGAATTTAATGCGTTAATGCGCGTGTAACCCTTTTTTATTGGCGTAAACACGCATGAAAGTGCCTTACAAAGAGGGTTTTATGCAAACACACAGCTGCGTGCACACAAATATTTTCATATTGATAAAGAGATACTGGTATATTATATAAAAAATGGGCGCATTCCACGAAAAGCTCAAGCCTTATTGGAAATAATTTTTGTAAAATCCTTTTTTACAATATTTAAACTTGATGCTGTTAGTTAAAAGGTTTCATGAGAATGTACTCTTTGCTAATCATATTGTATATGAATATTGCAACAAAATTTATTCTAAATATTTAATAAAAAATTTATACAATATCTAGTTTTCAATTTATTATTAGTTTTTCACTACTTAAGCCTTTGATTTTTGTTTAGTAATAGTCTGGAATAATTTTTGAGTTTTTAAGCGTTTAACAAGAAAATAAACGTGTTCGAAAATGGTTTTCATTTGCGGAATTCGTTCATGTGGCAAATTATATGAACAATGCGTAAAATAAAACTCAATACAACAACACTTAATATAAATAAAAACTTTCAAATAACAATTTTTATTTATCACTGAGTTCCAATTAAAAATTGTGTACACTTGTAAAACTTCTGCGAAATTTTTAAATATTTTCTTTTTCCACCAAACGCAAATAAATATAAAATTTTAATGTATGTTTTATTTTAGGCAATATTTCGAAAAGTGCTAACATCTAATACATTGTGACCATATTGGGTGTGTGCCTTGGCTAGCAGACGCCTAAGTGTAGGCAAATATTTTTTACTTGTCTTTAATGCTTTGCCATGCATTGAACATCAAATATTAAAAATACAAATTGGAATGGGTAAAAGGATTTCAAGAATAATAGAACGGAATAGGTGTTTAGTTGTTTATTATCTTGAAATTAATTTTCATCAAATTCTGATTTTAAAGCGCATTTATATTACAACCACGTTAGGAGTGTGACTTGGCTAGCTGACCCTATATGTAGGCAACGAGTTTTTAATTTCTTTAATGCTATGTCATAATGAAAATCAAAAGTTGAAATTTGTACACCAGTAGAACTTAGAATCAAAGTAGATGTTTGATTTTCATAAAATTTAAATCTTAGAACTCTAAACGATCACGTAAATAGTAACAAAGAATATTCTTAAATTTTTTATAAAGTAGTAATAAACTCGACGTTTTGACAATTAAATTTTACAAAATTTTGATTTTTAATTTTTGGGTTATGTGAATTATCCTTTTGGTACCAGCGTTGTAAAATTTTATATTTGGAATAAAACATTCCAAAATAGTACGCATTACACATAAATATTGCCATATTAATTTCAAGTTTTTAATTATTATTATTATTTTTTTTTAATTTCGAACGGGTGGTAACACTCTACCAACTAACACATAAATCGAATGCAATGAATAAAGCTGTTATTTTGTATTATTTTCACATTACAAAACATTAAATTATTATTTCAAAATAATTTCCACAAGAAACAAGTGGCAACTCCATAAAGTTATAAATTTTATTTTATTGAAAAAATAAACTATGTTTTAAAGTAATAGTTCAGGCTATTTATCACATCAATTTTAAGGAAAATTAAAGCCAAAAAGTGTGGCAACTCTTACTCTTCAACACGGAATATCCCAAATGAATGTTTCCTACGTAGCTTATCCTTACTATGTAATACTAAAGTTGGTCATTGACTGGTTAGTTGCCTTTCTTGCCAGGTTTGATTCACCGTATGCCTTGTTGTTGTTAGTGCAGTCATTATTCGCCTGTCGTTTGCTCGTTTTGTTGTTGGGACAGCACTGCGTATACAGTTGGTAGTTTGCGGCAGCTGTCACTTTGTTAATTGGAAATACGCTAATGCGTTCAATCCAATCATGCGTCGCCGCCGCCATCATTCGTCAATTGAAGGATTTACATCAACTACATGCCACACACTGTCCTTTAATAAGTGCACATATGTATGTATATACAACGGTAATCTTCTGCGCTGTATATCACATGGTTTTCTTGGTTTATGCTGTTGAAAGCAAGCATTCATCGCATGGCAAACCGCAAAACTCAACTTTTCATTTGCTTGTAGAAGCATATAAAGGCTCTGATATACATATACCATATACATTTATATGGTTATACATATATATAGTACATTATGTTATGTTCATATACACATTTATTGGTATATATATATAGTTGTAGTGGCCTTGATATATGGCAAAAGTGTGAGCTACCATTATGCTACTAGCGCGTACGCCACGACGTATGAGTGATTTTCGCTTCACTTCCTTAATCCACAAAATCCACGAAGAGTTGAGGTTTATTCCACCCACATATACACACACCTACCGCATATATTCGCATGAAAAGGGTGTATTCGATAACGTTGATCTTTGCTACCTTACCCTACTAAGTTATTTACACCCGCATACACACACAGCTCCGCAACTTTCAGCTATTTAGCGGGAATAGCTGTCGCCCAGCTGCCACACGCCTTGGCAACCAGGTGAGTAAGCACTGCGGAAGCCATTTGTTTAAGTCAAGTGGAGTGGTTGTATGCATAGCAACATCCTTGTATTTGTGCATGTGCGTGTGTGTGCGTTTAGAGTCGGTGTTGAAAGATGAAATCAGTGAAACGCAAACAAACCTTGACCCAGAGCGCACTCATGCGGCACATACGCAGACATCTTGTGCACTCGCTGCAATAATGTAAGCAATATCGTTCAGCGAAGGTGGTGGCGGCGGCGGCGGTGGCAGCAACAACTACCTATACTTTTAAGTGAAACGCGCTCCATGTTAACCAATAAATCATATAATATTCTGGCAGCGCGCTAACGCATACATACTTACACAATATAAATAAATACGTAAGTGTTTTGTGGATTTTCAAAAGGTTAAGTCAATCAGCTCCTTTTACTCACTTTTATATGCTGTTATATGCTCTTTGAACTGTTTTTGCTTCCTTGTGTGGCAAATTGAAAATATTGGTTGTTGTGCTTTTGAGAGTGGAAAAGCCTGTTCCACTCTGCAGCAGCCTCACAGCGTTGAAATTTTTAACTACTATTGAGTCTATAGCTTTATATGTATGTTCATGATTTTTTAGTTTAAAATTTCGAACTTTATTATATATCAAACTGCGAGAGCTGCAGTAGGAGTGCAGCCTAAGTCTGATTACTGTAGCAGATTAAACTCCTACTTATCCAGAATTGACCCCAAAATATCAAATATATGTCCAGCGTGTCCATGACACTAACTGCCTCTTTGCATACCCAGCAAACTCACCTCTCTCTATGGTTCGACCCCGTCGAAACAGCACGGTTCTTAGGCCTACCGTTGGCTGACCTCGATGACAACTTACATATCTGAACCTTACGATCCTTACGGGGAGTAGTTAACCTTTACAACAACAACAACAGCTGCAGTCGGAGGTTTCTGAAAAAATTATTGAATACTTCCCATACATTTCAAGAGCTGAAAAAAGCTTTTTTTGGTATATTGAGTGGACTTCTGTGGCATTTTGAAAGCAACGGAAGTTTGAAATTGTTAATACTTATCAGTTAAAGAAAAATATAAGATTATTATAATAAATTCCATTTCTTCATGTGAGAGTTAGACACTCAATGAGCTTCCCTGTGGTGGCCTGCAAATCAAAGATATAGTATTAAAAACGGATGCGGTGCTTGATATCCCGTTATGTTTGCGATCTGGTTTAACAAATATCGCTACGACTTCGAAGTTACTATATACTCTATCAAAATTTCGATCCATGTAAGAGATCACTCAATGAGGGTTATTGAGAATATGTGACATTTTTTTAGTGTTAACTGAAAAGCATTTTCCTTTGTAAAAATAGGATATATCTAAGTGGTAAATCCGTAAGTTGAAAAACGTACATATTTTCAGTTTTTAAGTGGGCTTACGATAATCAATTTCGTTGCTGTTGAGCACTGCTTCGCTTATCCAAAGCCAGGGCTCTTTCTGGCTGTTGGCCATGCGGCTGAGTCGCTCACTGGTCGTTTGTTGAAAATGCGCAAATATTTTATTTTTGCAGCAGCAGCAAAATTTAAATTATGTTAATACGCATAAAAACACGCAACAACAGCAACAAATAAAATTACTTAGCGCTAAAGCACGACGCTGAAATAACAATTGCCGAAACACAGCAACAAAAAAGCAAAACGGTAAGAATTTTCATCCACAAATGAAGGCCGCCCCCCACCCGGTAACCGTCGTGCCACGCTCAACCTTCACGTCCGTTGTCCGCCGCTTACGAACCGCTCAAACAACAATAAACAAATTAACAACCAAAGCAGCCGCAATAAAACGCAGAATTGGGACGAACAAGCAACAACAAAGACAACAGCAATATCATATTTATACAATGTTTGTGAACCACAAGCGTAGAGACAGGCGTGTTGCACGTTGAGTGTGGGTGTGGCCGCTCGGTGCGGTGGATTGCGCAAAGTGATTAACTTTAAATATTTTAATTTTGTGCGCAATAATAAACAAGCTGACAAGCAACAACAACTGCAACAACAATAGTTGTAGCAACGAGCAATAACCGCAAACAGCGCATGTAAGCTTTGAAGCGATCGACACAACCATGCCAACAACAACAGAAAAACAATCAACATAAACATTAACAACAACAAACATACAACAACAACAATATACACACAGGCACACGAAGCAAACAACCATAACAAATGAAACAACATGATTACCTGTGTACGTGTTATATCGGTGTGCGTGTGCGTGTGCGTTCTTGCTCTGCGCTTTGGTTATTTTTGTTTCGCTTTTATTCACAGTTATGTGCATTGCAAGCAAAAAGTCAACAACACACAATTGTCAATTCCATTGCAAGTTTTGATTATTCTCTTTGCTGTTGTTGTTGTATTGGCATTTGTATTTGTGTGTGCGTGTACAAATGTGACTGCGTGCAAATGGCAAACGTGTCTTCACGTACGAAGTGCTATTGCAGTTGGCATGTAGAAGTGAAACAACAACAACAAAGATTTGCATATAGGAGGGGGTTAATAAAGAACGCTGGAAATTCAATTCTCACGATATACTCACTGCCGTCTACAGGGAATGAACTCTGGTTTATATACATACAAATTTGACCCGGACTAACAGTACAAAAATTCTATGGTAAGGTACTTGTATTTAATAAAAATTTTCATTATGGCCTTCAAAATAGTCTGCGTAGCCAATACAAGCAAGCCAACGCTTAATACAATCTTCCATACCTCGGCTTGAATGGCCTTGTTTTCAGTGAATTTCAATTTTTTCAGTTTTGGCTAATTTTTTGGAGCCTCATTCGCTAGATTGTTGGATTATTTCGAAGTCATATTCATAAACCCACGTCTCTTAACCAGTCATGAAGTATATTCGCAGCTTATGTCATGAATCAGTTTGTTGTGTAACCGTATTTATTCAATTATTTTGTACGACTCTAGCCTTGGTACTAGGGATGCCCATTAAAAAAAAAGACATTAATGTTTTATTTCATATGATGCATCGCAACTTGATATCAACTTGATTGACACGCTTTATACCCAAAAAAATATACAATACATTACCCAAAACATAACCCATTGACAATTTTTATACCCAAAAAATTATCCAAAACATTGCCCAAAAAATAACCCATTGACAATCCAAAACATTACATAACCCAAAACATAACCAAAGACAGCACCAAAAGTGTGTTAAGTCGATCTATATGAGATGTTGAGACCCTCTGCTCATATAACAGAGATGGATAGACGACTCGCATGAAGCAAGTTTTTGGTGACTCTTCGACTTTCACTGAATACTTAATGGCACTCAAGTACTTGTGTTCACTATAAAGTAGACTTCGCAAAACACTTCTGACGTGATTCCATTGGAAACACAAAATTTTGACCATAATCTTTCTTAAATTTTTTTTCATAGTGAAAATCACTACACAATTTTTATTTTGCAAAAATAGTTGCCAAACACTTCCCAATTGAGATAGGAATATCAAACTCACGAACATTAAAAAGGATTGAGAAGTATGGATATCAAAACACACGAACATTTAACAAAGTTTATCAATCTTGGAAAAAGTTTTCATCGATTCGGTTAACGCACGTGTTTAAAGGGAACCAGTCCGAGTAAAATTTGATCAGATGGTATATACATACAAATGAAGTCCATCAGCAGTATTGTTTACTTTAATTAGAGCATTATTATATGAAAAGCTGATCATAAGCTGGTCTGAATATCGATTCGACATATACTTGATATAAATCTCCGCAAATTCTAGGATAATACTACAAATAATATCAGAGATACTACGAGAGTATTTTAAAAATTTTTTAACTTCGTAGAATCGTAACGCAAAACTTCAAACGCGTTTTTCCCGAAAAGCTTTTTTCAGAGGTGGTGAAAAAAATCGCTCTGAAACGACTGAATCGATCGACTTGAAATTTTTGCACGACTTTCTTAGATATATTTGTCTGAATCGAAGTAATGCGACTTTTGATTTTAATTGAGGTTTTCTAAGGCACTCTGAAGTGTATGTTTTTTCTAAACAAAAATACTTTCTTTGAGAAGAAGAAGTGCTTTGATTATTACCTTTACCCATACTCCATAATAACACAATTTATTTTGTGATTGGATTTGAGAGAGAAAACTTGATCGTTTGATATTATTTTTTCGAATAACTTTCTGAAGGTCTGTTATGGGGCCAAGAGTATCTAAAATTTTTTAAAATAATAGCCGATTATTAAAAAGAAGTGCTTCTTCAACAGAAAAATAAATCACAAAATTCGCTTTTTTTGGACTTCCAAGGAGATATGATGCTTTGAGACAAGGTCATAATAAAGAATCATACCCCAGATTATTAACCGTAAGGCTTCTTTCCACAATGACTTTTTAGGATAATTTCGGAACCGAAAATTTTATAATGGCAATCGTTACCACTTGCTCTTTCCTAAGAGTTTGGACGAACGGGCGTAACGCTAATTCAAGGGTTCAGACTTAACATCCCAGAAAAGGATTTTAGATCGACGAAGGAGATGTAAAATGAGATCATTTCATGAAATAGTTTTCTTTCAGTCGTGCTTGTGAAATAATAATTATCAAGAGCCTTGGGTAAATTTTGCAGGATTTAACCATTGTCTTTTAGATAAAAAGGAATTATCCTTAAATGGGTCTCCAGATACTTTTGCATGAGTAATTGGAGACCCTAGAAAACCTGCCAAAGGCAAGCGAGTAGCAGTTGTAATTTCATACATTTAGCTATCGTGTTAGCGAATCTTCAAAAGTGTTGCCTAACCATCATATATACATATATGGTACTAAAGTTCTGTCTCCATGACTATGATCCCTAAAATTTCGAAAAGTACATCGCAGTTGATATATGTATTTCTTGAAGAGCCAATTAAGACTAAAACAATTTCCCAGCTAAAACTATTCAGCACTCAAGACTAAAACAAAGAGCCGAGAGTACCTCGCCACTCCGTGCAAAATTAAAATTTACTACCAATTTGTGGCACATTCGATTTGCTCTTAGCTTTTATGTTTCTATTTACGTTTTCTGTTGTTGTTAGCGCAGTCCCGGCTAAATCTGTTTGCACGAGCAAGCAAATACGCGAGGATTGAGCTCGGTGCGGAGAAGTGAACGACGTTGTGGCCGGAAATGAATATAAACTGCGTGACATTCTTGACTTCGTGTTGGACACTCGAGCTATTTGCTGTTGTTGTTGGTTTATTATAATACTACTTTATTTCAATAATTCGTATGCACAACAACGCTAAGCGGAAGTTATTTAAATCCATTAGAAATACACAGTCGCACAGTTAAGAGGGCAGCAGCACCAACAACATTGCGGCAACCTAAAGACAAACAACAAAAATAATCGGTAACCGTTAGAAGAAAGTACTTTAAACTCATATAAATTAAGGATTAACAAAACTCAACAAAAACAGCGCGATGGCAACGACTCACGCAGCCTTGGCTTTCAGTTTCCATAGCGCGCCTTCTGCCCTCTCCCTTCTTCGTCCCTGTTATTGGTCTACGCTATAATGGCATTCTTATTCATTCACCCTGTGAGCTGGAAGTCAGCTGAAAGCAAATAATCATGAGAAAGAAAGAATATAAATGATGCTGCCTGCAGCCGGCCAAGCCTCTGCACACACGTGCGAGTGTAGCTGGCGGCAGCGAGGAATCTTCGAGACTTCGCAGTGTGACTAAAGCAAAATGTTTGATTGGAAAAATATTCAAATCACTCAGTGGGTGGCTGAGGCTACCGAATGGCACACACACATATATACACACTGTATAGTCCACCCAGTCTTTTTTTCTAATGCAAAGCCAGTTGGGCGTAGAGGATGCTTATCTGGGATGCTCCGCTGTCCGTTAGTTAAAACAAACTTGAAATCATTGTAATTTTCTATGGCCGTTTCCTTGTCGTTTCAAAGCCATTTTCGGTGGACGTGGATTAAAATTAGTCTGTATGTATGCGCTTCGTGGTGGGACAAGATTTGAGTACGAACTCCTGAAATATGTGTCTGTGTGTGTAATCTTTAAAAACAAGGATAAAGAAATATTTTTCGTTCACTTAATTTGGTTCACCGTTCTGAGGTACCTTTTGCTGGCGCGCACGGCGATTGCTCGGTGTTTTGGGGAGAATTAATGTATTTGCGCTTCATCGAGCGAATCGTTTTAAAAATTAATTACCGTTACTAAACGAAGTGGCTATAAATATTGTTGCGCTTATTACAGTAAATATATGAGTGTCTGCTGTGGCGGAGTTCACACTGGGTATGAACATACTTCTACTTATAGTATATCCATAATGTATTGCAAGCTCTAAAAGAGAAATGTTGTGTATCAGGATAGCTAGATAAAATTAATGTTACATTTCATGAGTCCTTTGGAAAAAAGTTTATTGTTATTGCATACAATGCCGACAATCAAAATCTCGAAATTTTATAAAATTGAGGACAGAACTGAAAGTTGGCGAAGAAAAACCAAGAATCTGCGGCCGACAAACAAAACGTGAAAATTTCGGCGTGAGAACTTACAAAGAATACTACAGGTTCTCAGTGTACATTCATCTGTTGGATACACTCAGCAAAGATTTAAAGACGCGTATTTCTAGAAAATTATTGAATATATAATATTTCAACTGAGTTTGCTGCTTCCAGAAATAGTATGTGCTTTTAAAACCAAAGAAATGGAAAATCTTATTTCCTGCTTGGTAGATAGATTCAAAGTTCCTATTGGATAATGACAATATCGTGCCAGTCGCTTCTTCTTTGTGCTACGTGGCGCCAATTGGATATTCCAAGCGTAGCCAGGTCCTTCTCCACCTGGTCCTTCCAACGGAGTGGAGGTCTTCCTCTTCTTCTGCTTCCCTCGGCGGGTACAGCGTCGAATACTTTCAGAGCTGGAGTGCTTGCGTCCATTCGGACAACATGACCTAGCCAGCGTAGCTGTTGTCTTTTAATTCGCTGAACTATGGAGGACGGAGTCATGTGTAGAAGTTCATGCAAGTGAGGAAAGTTCCCTGATCGCCATTCACTTGGGAGTGGCCTGAAACGATTCTTTTACATATGACTCAAGCAGATCACGACTTCCGGTCTTTAACCAAGTATCCTCTGGGTAGCCTAAGAACATCCGTTTGAGGGTGAGCTAAAGTGAGAAGGCGACACATCCCCTCCGCAGGGTTGTGCGCTGGGTTTGGGACCGGCCATACCAATGAAAAGTATAAAGACTACTATATTTAATATAATAGTAATCTTCATGTTTCAAGCAAAGCAGTATTGGACTTAAACCACACCTACTTTTCATATAACACAACTTTAAATCCCATCCGATTGTTTTATTTTCCAGTCTACAAATCAAGCCCCAAAGAATATATCGAGAAAAAGCTTTTCACGAATAGTGTATTTAAGCTTTGCTATGGGTAACATGGGTTTTGAAATTTAAAAACTGTTTTTTTTTTTTAATACAATAATCTGTCTAGAATAATCTAGGATAAATCGGTTGATACTTCAATTTTTAATCGTGTTTTTCTCGGAACCTCGTTTTCAAAGTCATTGGTTACGACTTCTTAGAAACAGTTCCAGCGATCTTATTGAAATTGTGCAATGTTCAAAAAACAAATTTGATGAAAATGGGGTTTTTTCGACCTTCAAAACCAACTTAACCTCTCAGTACAACTCAGAAGGCATTTCTTTTTGTTCTTAATAGATCGTAAAGCTAAAATTATATAAAGTCGGTTCAATTCTACTCCTAGATCCTACAAACGAAATAGCTAACGCGAGTCGCAAGAGTAAGAAATGTTCCGTTATACCCAAACTTAGCCCTTCTTTACTTGTATATACATTTTTTACCTAATTTATACCAAAGCAGTCCAACCTCTTATCTTTCTATCATTTTGAAGAGTATTACGACTTTAAAAAATAAATAAGTTCCGCGCTGAAATATTTTCCTCTTGAATGCAATCCACAGCGAAAATCATCTCCTTTAGTGCTGAGTGCTTCCGCTTTTCCCAGCCATTACAATCATACGTGAATCTCTATGATGCAATTACCTCATATCTATCCATTCAAGTTTAATAATCCGCTTCAATGATGACCTACTAAATATTTTCAATTTAATCCGCCTATAACGGTGCTTGTGTACGGCTGTATGCCTGTGTGTGTATGTGTGTGAATGTACGGTAGTTTGGCGAAAACTGTTTGAATGATGAAAAGTGGATGAGAAATGAGCGCACGTTCCTCAAATTGAATTGCCCATTTGTGTGGAGCACACGTACTTGCCAACAACAACAACTACACACTGCCACACAAACACACACTGAATCAAACAAACATAAACGTGACTTTGCGAGTATCCAATTCTTACCTTAGCTACTTCATACACACCTGTCGGCATACATACATACATACATACATACATGTATGTATATACAGACCAACATGCATACAAGCACAAATGCATAAAGACGAACATAACATCGCTTGGCACTATAAAGAATGCACTGGTTTGGCATTCTCGGCGTGAAACAGCTTCGAAAGTTCGAGCGACTGCTTGCCTGACTATGAGGCCATTCAGGCAAAGCATACTTGTGCGCACACTTACAGCCATACACACCTGCACACACACATTTCTATACATACTTAAGCAAGTCCCAGCCATGCTGCAGATTTGTGTTTGTGTTAAGCCGTTGATCGTGAATTGCGCTGCTCTGTTACAAGCCATGCCATTTCAACTGTGCTTTGATGAACCAACTCACACACACTTACTCACCCGTGCAAAGCACACATTCAAATATGCTCTGATAACACGATATGACTATTGTATGCATGTATGTGTGTGCCTCTTTGGCGTTGCAATTTCAAAAATCTACAACAACAATCGAATGCAGCAACTCAGCGAATTGGAAACCTTCGATACACCGATATCCTGCTGTGTGTCGTAATCGATTTCTTTCAAGGACGCCTCTTGACAGTGCCTCACTCGGGCGGCAGCAGCTGCTCAGCGTTCAGCGTGGCGTGGCATGTCGTGACGTGACGTTGCAAATATGCTGCATGCACGGCTCGGCTGTCGTGCTTTGCTCTGCTCGGCTTGGATTGGTGATTGGTTCAGTTTGCGTTTTGTTGCCAGCTTCGTAAGCAGTTCATCAATGCAGCTGCAAATGGAGACACACTCGCACACATACACACGTTGAGGCAAGGTAGCGTCAGCCTTTGACTGCCTACGTGTTGCTTACGAACTCGTCGACGGAAAGCGCTTGGGAAATCTCAAACTGTATTTGCTACAAGGTTGCCAACTTTCAAGTTTTGTCGGAAAGCGCTTGGGAAATCTCAAACTGTATTTGCTACAAGGTTGCCAACTTTCAAGTTTTGTCGGGTGCAACAGCGCACCATGTGACCTTTCGATGCTCTGCACGGCGTGGACAGTTGAAAATTAAAAGTTTGGTAGTTCTGAAATTGCGTGAAGCATTAGTACCGCTGTGCTGAAAGAAGAGTTTGGAAATCAAGGTGGCGTTTGTGTGACTTTAAGGTCTTTGAAATATTCAGTTAGGAAAGTTGGCATAACTTTAAATTGACCTTACGCTGAGAACAAGTTTATAGGTAATTAAACTGTGATGCTTTTGTGGTTGAACTTTTGACGGGTATAAAATTGCCGCATATTCATACATACATTGTGACAAAAAAGCGCCGGGAAATTGTAATTAAATTAAATATTCCAAAAAAATGTATTTTGTTAAGTTGGTAGGACCATCCTCAAGTACTATGTCAAATATGAGCTCGATTTATCAACCAGTTTGTTAACAGTAGCTGCTTAAGTCGGTACATCTTAGTAGAGCGTTGGGATTTTTACAATGAATATAAATATAGAAAAAAATTGTCAAAAATTTTGAATTTCTTACCGAATTCCGTATACAGAATCATTGCGAGTGTGGGTGAAGGTTTACGGTTTTATCGAAAACCCTAGCCTACGAGTGGCTTAAAGCCTTCAAGGCTGGTCGAGAGATCGTTGAATACATGCCTCTCTTCAACTGATGAGAATATTAAGGACGTGAAGGATATGGTGCGTGAAAGTCGTTCGGCAAGTGGTAGAGAGATCGCGAGAGAGTTCGACATCTCTCGCGAGTCCATTAAAAAATGTTGGTGAGTATTTTGGGTATGAAGAGTGTTCTTGCTCAATTCGTCCCGATAAAGATGAATTAAAAAAAAAATATCTTAAACATGTCTCTTTGGACATACTTGATCATACGAATCTGTTCCCACATTCATAGAAAGCTTGATAACATCCGATGAGACATGGGTTTGACATGCAAACAAGTCATCAATCATCGAAATGGAGAATAAAAAGAAGACGAAACCTCGTATTGAGGCATTTGTGTGAGAAAATCCGTCGAAAGCGGCCGGAATTGTGTGAATAATTTCATGGATTTTACATGACGATAATGTATCATCCCATCGAGTAATAATGGTGACCGAATTTAAAGACAGAAATGCAACAAATACTATCGATCAACCACCGTATTCACCATCCGTGTGATTTTTTCTTGTTCCACAAGCTGAGGCAAGGTTGTGGTGCCTGTATTTTGGGATGCGCATGGAATCATTTCTATTGACTAATTGCCAAAGTACTTGAAGAAACAAAAAGAGTTCGAGTTGCTTCTGCATCCACCGTTTTCTTCAGATCTGGCGAATATTTTATGTTGCGAGATGTCGTTTTTGTCAAATGAAGAAGTGATTGCTGAATCTGAGGCTTATTTTGAAGCAAAGGCGACATCGTACTGTCAAAATCATAACAAAAAGTTGGAGTGTCACTGTAATCAGTGTGTCAGCCTTGAAGGGAACTATGTTGAATAAAAAAACCAAATTTTGCCAAAAAAATTTGTTTTGTAATAGGAGCCAGGGATTTTTCAAGTGACCTGATATTTCGCCACCAAGATCCATTAGCAAGTATTGAATAGGTAGCTTCTAAGCTGACTCTAACTGCTTTTGAAAAAACTTTCGACCATTAAAAAAATTACCGATTAAAAATATCAAAGAGCTTCAGACCAAAAGCGACTGCAGTTCTCTTCATGGTTCTCAATTCAAGCTCGTAGATTTAGATTAACACCTTTTTGATTTGTCTATTTCGAGATATTATAAAGGGTGATTTTTTAAGAGCTTGATAACTTTTTTTTTAAAAAAAACGCATAAAATTTGCAAAATCTCATCGGTTCTTTATTTGAAACGTTAGATTGGTTCATGACATTTACTTTTTGAAGATAATTTCATTTAAATGTTGACCGCGGCTGCGTCTTAGGTGGTCCATTCGGAAAGTCCAATTTTGGGCAACTTTTTCGAGCATTTCGGCCGGAATAGCCCGAATTTCTTCGGAAATGTTGTCTTCCAAAGCTGGAATAGTTGCTGGCTTATTTCTGTAGACTTTAGACTTGACGTAGCCCCACAAAAAATAGTCTAAAGGCGTTAAATCGCATGATCTTGGTGGCCAACTTACGGGTCCATTTCTTGAGATGAATTGTTGTCCGAAGTTTTCCCTCAAAATGGCCATAGAATCGCGAGCTGTGTGGCATGTAGCGCCATCTTGTTGAAACCACATGTCAACCAAGTTCAGTTCTTCCATTTTTGGCAACAAAAAGTTTGTTAGCATCGAACGATAGCGATCGCCATTCACCGTAACGTTGCGTCCAACAGCATCTTTGAAAAATACGGTCCAATGATTCCACCAGCGTACAAACCACACCAAACAGTGCATTTTTCGGGATGCATGGGCAGTTCTTGAACGGCTTCTGGTTGCTCTTCACCCCAAATGCGGCAATTTTGCTTATTTACGTAGCCATTCAACCAGAAATGAGCCTCATCGCTCATCGGACGTAAAGCGCGAAACACATTTCGAACCGAACACTGATTTTGGTAATAAAATTCAATGATTTGCAAGCGTTGCTCGTTAGCAAGTCTATTCATGATGAAATGTCAAAGCATACTGAGCATCTTTCTCTTTGACACCATGTCTGAAATCCCACGTGATCTGTCAAATACTAATGCATGAAAATCCTAACCTCAAAAAAATCACCCGTTAGTTGTGCCAACCTGATATACATATGTATAACAATAAGACGATTTTAGTTTTTAACTTTTCTTTGTGCACCACACTGACCAAATTGCAAGGCCGGTTGTTGCATGTTACATATTCCAATTAGAAAGAAGACTTTTAGGATGTTTTTACACCGGAGATATCTCCCAAGTGTAGGGATGCTTCTTTGGTTTTACTTTCGAAACGGCCAGAGACTAATTTGTGTATCTTAGAACTTTCAAGAGATCGTTATCTGCGCAAAGCGTTGTAATAATTATACAGTTTGTTATATGGCAACATCAAGTAACAGTAATGGCTGATACTTTAACTGACAACTAATCGTAAAATTCAATGGAATTACAGTCGTAAGCGAAAGCTGCATTTTTTATTTTTTTCCTAAACATGACACTTTGCTCATCCAAAGCCCATCACATCAAGCATGCCGCAGGTGTTGCCACACTACGCCACAGCTTGCTGGTAAATAGCAAGTGTGAGTCTGTGTGGCAAGAAGTTGGCATAGCTAACACTGGCGCCACAAGAAAGATGCAATAGAGCATTTCATACACCTTCTACGACAAAACTAAGTAAGAAAAAATCACAACATCAACAACAACAAATCCATGTAGTTATAGAGTATGAAAGAAAAAAAGTAGACAGGAAATCAACTTGGAAAAAAGTGAGATTTAAATAGAATGAGGCCGTGAGAAATTCGATGCGGAAGAACAGCGCAGAATTGCAGCAAAGCGGAAGCTAAAGAATGAATGTGGATAAGATGACGATACAGAAGACAAGCGACTCGACTGCCGTCGCAACGACGCTCGGCGACGAAGGTGTCAAACTTATCCAATAAATGTAATGAAGTTAAACAGCAGCGGTGAGCAGACAGAGCGGCACTGAGCCGGTGAACAAGTGATGGAGGCGGTGCGACAGCCAGCCTTGATGGGCAACGCAGCAGGCGGCTGAGTACAAGGAAACGGCTGAGGCGCACATTTGCAGGCAATGTAGCTGTTGACAGTGCCAACACGCCTCTTGTTGACATTGTGCTGGCATTACGGATGTTGTTGTTGTACATGTTCTTGTTGTTGCTGCTTCAGTGCTGTTGTTGATGCTTACTTGACTTGATGGCGAATGATGCGTTGACAAACGTGGAGGTGCCGCTCCGTTACGGCTGTAACACCGAGACGCGTCGTTGCTATACAAACACACTGTTGTTGTTGTTGTTGTTTGTAAATATGTAAGAATTGCGATTTTTCTTATATCCCGAACAGGATATATTAAGTTTACTATAAAATGAAACTCAGAAGGAAAAGTCTGAGACTCAATAAAGTATGTCATATGCAAAGGCTCACGGTCCTTGTCGATTTTGTGTTCAACAGAAACACGAAGTAGTCCTTCAGTTTTTGAGATAGCGTTCTGAAATTTTGCATGCCGTCTTTTTCGAGAACCTGCTCATTTGTCGAAATTACTGATATTGGACGACTATAGCTGCTATACAAACTGAACGATCGGAATCAAGCGCTTGTATGGAAAATATGGAAAACGAATTCTCAATGAGGCAAATATAGCAATAGCAATACAAACTGACCGACCACAAATCAATTCCAGATAACGCCTTTTGTCTTTTTTTATTGTGAAGGGTATTACAGATTCGGTGCAACGGAAGTTATAGTTTTTTCTTGTTTTTTAAACACACGGTTCAAGCTTAAGTAAAATACCTTGTATATTTGCAAGCGCGCTTTACACACCCCCACACATACATACAAACATATGTATGTCTATATGTACTTAAGTGAGCATATATTTACTTAGCAAGTACAAATGCTTGTACGTTTGGATAAGTTGCAAATTGAAAGAAACGAGCATGCGCTTTTAAAGTGTCTTCAGTAGTTGATTTTGCATTATGCATGCAACACAAATACAATGAGAATTTTTAAGACACATCAGCAGCACAACAACACCTATGCCAAACTGCTGTTGCTGGTGTTGTTGCTTTGTTAGTGTACACAGCTGTTTTTTCGAGGATTTTGCGTTGCTTTGCTTTGCACTTGTGCTATAACTTTTCGCAGCGCCGAAAATCTGAGCAGTGTGCGAAAAAGTCCTGTGATAAGCGCAAAAAGTTCGCTCGTTGAGTCTTGAATTTTAAGTAGTAGAAATTGACACAGAAATGACAACAAACATACAACAAGTGTGCATAATGTATGCATTAAAAATCAGATTTGACGCTCAGCTTCACAACGGCGAAGAGGCTATGTGTCATGCCGGTGCTGCAGCAGCGACGAATTATGAATTCTTTAATTTCGCAACTTTTGTAAGACTTTACCATCTGCACTTTTGTTTATTTATACGAAATGAGAGTATATTTTACTTAAGCATACAAGTGTGTGCTTAAGTAGGTACACTGAAGTTACTCTGAGCCGATTTGTGTGACAGCGCCACTGAGGCACGTGTCCTTGTCATAAATCTGCAGAAATATTTTGATATTTTCTTTTAAAAGTTATGTGAGAACTAAGTATGATAAATACGTGTGCGTGACCTACTTGCGTATTTAAATGGGGAAGCAATGGGAAAATAATAGAATGTGAGTTGTGATATAGATCGTGATGCTTGCTGAAGCATGCCTGTCCTTTGAGAATCAATACATTAAACAAAATATATAAAATTTCCTACTCAGAAAGTAGCAGTCTCTATCAACAAAATGTCCAAGACTAACCCTATTGATATTTTTTACACATCAGTAAATTATAGTATATTTAACCAATTTGAACTGGACGCAACTATGCGTAAAACAACACACCACAGTAAACTAAGGCTAGTATATTGATGAAGCGAGGAAACAGCCACGCTCAGAAAAGTCTGTCCCCAGTCAGACGTCGCCTACAGCGTCACCAGAGCAGCGCTAACGAAATTGAGCCCAGGGAAACGCTTAAAGGCGCAAGAAGCTCCTGAAGCCAACTATGCACCGCTGCAAAGAAACAGTTTGAAAAAATTTTGAAGCCTGGGGAACTGCGTACAAAATTTGCACTTCAAAGTTTAAGGATAAGTCCCAGCAGCCTTATAGCGCATCCTTCATGTGACAATCGGATCATTATTTCCCTCATACCGTCTTATCTCATACGCTAAGCCACGAAACGAAGATGCCGAACCACCTCTGTTGGTCACTGATGATGAAATATTGACCAAACCAAAAAAAAAAAAAAAAACTAAAAACAACAAAGCGCCTGGAATAGAGGGCATACCCAACAGAACCATAAAGGAAACCATGACTATAGAACCCAGTTTGGTTGGTTCTGAGAATGTACAACGCGTGTATAATAGAAGAAATGTTTCCCGACTAGTGAAAGATACAGTGTTTGGTTCTACTCCCAAAACCTAAAAAGCCACCCGAAGAACCTTCATCTTATCGGCCTTTGTTTATGCTCGACATGATTGGAACAGTTTATGAAAGCAGATTGGGGTTAGCTAACGATAAAGCTGGCGGAATATTAAAGAGACAATATGGCCTTATAAAAAAGTGATCCTCTGTTAATGCTCTAGGAGAAGTCGTCGATACTGCGAAATGAGCAGTCAGTGGCAAAAGATGGAAAGGTGACACAAAACAATATTGCGCTTTAATTAACTTAGATGTGAAGAATGCGTTCAAATCTCTGCAAAGTGGTTAAATGTAATCAGTATCTCGTAAATATTATAATGAGCTATTTTGCTATAGAGCTAAAGTTACAACATCTCGAGTGGTGTACCGTAAGACTTCCGTCTTAGGCAATCTACTATGGAACTTGATGTACGACGGGGTGCTAAGAATGTATCAATCAAAAAATGTCAAAACAATCGCATATGCGGATGTCCTTTTAGTGGTAGCAGTGGCTAGATAGATGACCTCCGGCTCAGCTACAATTAATGGATGATGAAAATGCAAGTCTTTCTCATAAGCACAAGAAAGGTGGAAGAAAGGGTATCACTCACTATAGACGAGTACCAGATTACTACAGCAGTCAGCTGAAAAATTTGTAAGTAATATTGTGCTCCAAGTTAAAATTTAGGGGACAGACGACATGGGGACCTGAATTTCTTCTCAACACAAATACTGACCACTAAGTATACTTTAGAAAGTATCTGTTCCAAATTAATCACGATATTAGTCTATATTCTTCGACGTGCATACGTTTTTAAACTATAAGGGAAAAGTTAAAAACTATACTCAGCTGTAGTGTAACGGTGGAAAATGTATCAACACATACATATGTGCCAGTCTTCTGATAAATGGAAAGGTAGCAGCCAAGCATCAACTATAATAATACAAGACTAAGAAAATTACAATATATTACGAGTCAGACAGTCCGTACAATACAAGAGACTTAAAGGTTTTTTTCACTCCATGAAGGAGCATCTAATCCGGTAGTTCCGTGGGAGAGACATAAGTTGGCGCTTAGACTTTCGATGCCTTCCCCTGCTATAAAAAAGTAGAAATAGCAATATCAAGCTTATCAATCCAAAGACCTATTAGAAGTTTGCAAAATTGAATTTATTTATTATATAAAGGATGATCCATCTCGAAGTTCTCTACTTTTTTTAAGAAAAAACACAGAAACTTCAAATTTAATGAGGAATGTTTATTTTCATTCGAAAGAACATCCTTTGGCAGTAATTTTTTAAGATTATCTCTTTGAAATGTTGTTGGCCGCGGCTACCTCTACCTCTCAAGTGATTCATCCGTTGAGTCCAATTTTCGATGACTCGTCCGAGCATTTCGACTGTTTACTGGTGAATGGTATGCGTGATATTTTGCTCCAGGTCCTGAATCGAAGCGGCATTGTCCGCATAGACTTTAGACTTTACATAAGTATTTCTAGAGGAAAATGTCTAATGGTGGTCATGACAGCTTGACATGACTCAGGCGTGATCTGTCAAAAAAAGGCTATTGAAAAGAGTACCTCTACTCAGATCGCCCGTTAGTAGTATTGGGAAGTAACTTGGCTGTCGACTCTCGATAGCAAAATTCAATTGTTCCAGATTAGTGTGCAGCGAAAGGCATTTTGCATTATGCCCTGGATTATAGAAAATGGTTAGGTCATTCAATTAGGCATAAGAAGTATGTTGGTGGCTAACTACTTTGTAATATCTGAAGCTTCTTGGCGGTCAAAGCTGAATGCTCTTTAAATGGTAGTTACCAACTTCAGAAAGCTGGAAATTGTATATTATGATCGGCTTTAATGTTCATTATTTTGTTACCAAAGCAGATTTAGCACAACTACTAGTCCATGACCCCGCACACAAATATACAAATACATATATACGAGTATATATACAGTTACTGTGGCACGAGCAATTATCGCTGCTGTGTTTAATATCAATCTGGGGACACATTTTCGCCCATATGAAGAAATAAAAATAAATAAAAAATTCACCCAATTCCATGGTAGAAGGCAATTTGTCGTGGCGTATTGCAAACGGCGACCGTAACAACAGCAATAACAGCAGCAACAAGAAAACAACAAGTGATTGCCAATTTCGTGCGGAGAAAAAACATTTGCAAGGCTTAATAATTTATTTCGTAATATGATGGCCACACCGAATATTTATTTACCACTCGAACGCACACATGTGTACATGCATATAAACATATACACATATGTATAAGCAACATATGTATTTGTTGTATTTTGCTGGTGTGTTCATTTGTTTGCTGTTGTTGTCAATATTTTTGCTAAAATTGAGCGCATTGCCATTTGACTTTTGCGCCATTTATAGGTGTTCTTGTTGTTGTTGCTGCTCTTGCCTACACCATTGTTGTTGCCTTAATGTTTGTTCAGGTCCGAAAGGGTCGAGAATTGGATTTTATATGACAAGTGTGGCGATTGTGCTGCGCATGCTGCATGTACTCGCATGTTGTTATTGTTATATTTGTAGTTGTTGTTGCGTTGGCGCTGTTGCTGCAACATCCATAACACGACTGATTTATATTTATTAACAGCAATTTCGCACTATGACAATCGACATATTCGGGATCAATTTGGTCAGTTGGTGCGCTTGTTCTCGTCCATGCTGTTGTTGTTGTTGTTGTTGCGTTTGCTTTTGTTTTCGGGGCGCTGCTGTGGCACCATAGAGCAAAGCAGTTTCGCTTACACATGTAGCGACATATGTACGCGTGTTCTTTGCTGACCATTGCTGCTTTTGTTATTGTTGTTGTTGTTATGATGTTCTACGCTGTGTTGTATATCATGTTGATTGTTGTTGGCCGTAAATTTGCGCTGCGACAGCAACAACAACAGCAAATAGTGACAGCATTAGCCAATAAAGTAATAAAGCGAGTTAAGTGTGTATGCAGTGTGGCACACACACACACGCACACATTCGGCTGGTTTCGTATTTGCGGCAAGAGAGCATATGAGCATGTGTGTGTGCTTCTGTGCCACAGTGTGCTCGGTCGTAGAGCCACACTAACAACAATAACCCCGACAATAACATGACACTGACAGTTTATTTATCGCCGGACGAAAGCGAAAAATGTTGAAATTGTTTTAATTTTGGCCAATAATGTCGATATCAGTGTCAGTGTGGTGAAACATAGAGTCGACATGTGGGGCAATGAATTGGCCGTGTAGCAAACTGGGCAAAGATACAAAACGATACAGAAATAGCAAGTCATGCCAATGCCACGAACCGCAGCTGCCAGTAATCAGCAAAAATTTTCCACTCAGTAGGGGGGCGGGTGGACACTACTCAGTGCTCGCCTGGGAAATGGCAATATGACACAGACATTAATACAAATAAACAACAATAACAACACTCAAGGGCAGTTACTTCATTGTGCTTAAGCGCAAGTGGCAAGTAATGGATGTGTGCTTAAGTATTTAGGAGCAAGGGTGAGGAAAATAAATGTCTACGCAACTACAAGCTTCGTAATGGCGGCAACCCGGTGTCGCCAACGCAACTGCCAGCCGACTTAACAATCAAGCAAGTCGCACTTAAGAAAATAAGTTCTAACTTCAAGCGGAAATTACCTCAGCAGACTAGTTTAGGTCGTTGTTTCGGGATTCTTCAACTAGTGCCCTTTATGTATTGTAGTGTGAGTTGGAGTAGCATCTTGGGTTGACTTTTAGTTTAACAAAAAATTGGTTCATATAGAGGCAAATAGGGAAAATTAATTTTTTTGGGTTCTGAGGTGAAGAAATCTTTTACTAAAAGAAAGGAAATATGTGAATTCCTTAAAATTTAAAGGTCTTTCAACTGGAATATTGTTAAAGATAGCTTGGACCCTCTTGTACAAATCCATATTTCGCCTAGTATTTTTTCACTGCCGCGTGATCAGTACTTAGGTCGATGTGATCAAATTCCCTATATTTTACAATTAAAAGCGGCTTTATAAAGTTCGACTGATCTCTCATTGTCTAAAGCAATCATTTTGAATTGGCCTTGATGCCAGATTGCTTAGTAGCACCTCCAGCACCACTTTTGTCAGCTTAATTTGCATCCACTTCCATTGGACTCTGGGAATTTTTCCTGCGATATCTCCTTCATCCAGTAAACCAATAATAATGCGATTCTGGGCCTCTGCAGCATATGATTTAACGTGTGTCTGGCACTTCGTCTTCGGCCTTTCGGCTGACAGCTTAAACCTTTCAGCTGGCCTCTTGGCTTTCACTGTTGGCGGTTTATGTATAAAGGAATCGCGTAATCAATACAAACCTGGAGCGCGACGCTTCTTCAAAGTTGCTCTTCAAGTTGCTTTTCTGGAGCAAGGCTTTGCTTCAGCTTCAGGGTTAGTGCCAGCTATTTCACCTAGATCAGGCTTACCTTCTACCTTTGTGGCAGCTGCTTCCGATCTCGTTACGAACGCTGCTATTTTCTAGAAACTACTCTGGTTTTTTCGGAAGATGCAGACTTTTTTTGTTCTTTATTATTTTTTGTTACATTATTGCGCGATTTGGACCTAGAAGTGTATAGGAAAGTAAGTCCGCAGACGCAAAACTCCCGCTACGCAAGTATGGCTATATTATATACTAAATCCGTATGCGCCGTCCGAGACTGCGCTTATTGAGGGCCTCCATCCAGGCTGCTTCTCGCTACGGGTCGCACGACCCAGTCTATTTTTGTACCCTAAAACATAGCAAGACTTCTAAGTTGAATGTTCTGCTATTGAGGAACAACGAACAACAAGGTAAGAAGTAAGATATAACAAATAGTTTCGGCGATACGAGAAAAATACGCTTATCTTACAATAATCGATTCTCAAATATTTTAACGCGCTTTTCTCGAAACACTGTTTCCAGAGTCGTCGAGGAAAATATCTCCGAAACGGTTAGATTGAATTTTGAAGCAGAAAAATCTCTTCCTCTGCCAGACATCATTTTTCGGTGGAGATTGTCTACTGGTCGTCAATTATTAAGGTAACCACATTAAATTCCGGTATTCAAAAAGAGTTCACGAAAGAATGTTTTTTTCTGACTTGCAAGAGGATAGAACCTCTTACCTGAGGTAGTACTCGGAGCACTCTCACTTAGACAGTAGCATTGAACCTCCATGCAAGTTTTTTGAGTTTAATGAGATGTTACCTTAATTTTTCTGGTACATAAAAGTTTTTGGCCGCAAGTTCGTTAAGGAGAACAAATTATACAATTTTCTTCAGTGAATAAACTTCTTCAATACTTTCTTAAATTTAAGATACCTCTAATTGGTATTTTCTGTAAAATATAACCTAAAATTCTAACCCAACTACAACAATTTGTACTACCACCCACACATGTAAGGCCATTTGGCGCAAGCAATTCATGTGAATGACGTAGAGTGGCGTATACTATATAACTACATGATACTAATACGATACACATCGACTCACTCATGTGCCCATGTGGACCTTAGCAGGCTGTCAGACTCACTGCGCTGTTTTGTGCTCAGTACTAAGCGAGTAGGAGCAGCAGCTGACACATGTAATAATTCAATTGTGCGAACGACTATTAAATAAGATTGATGACAAGCATGAAGCACTCAATGGGCGCGCTGCCTTCAACTAGCTGACGCTCCCGCAATGCCTGGCGCGCATGTTTAGTATGGGATAACGGTGCAGCTATTCGATAATATTGTGTAAAGCATGTGTGTGCTCGGCGCTGTTAAAAGTACTCAAACTTGCAGTTGTGTGCCCCTAATGTACCGTTTTCTTGTGCTAATTTGTGTGAGTGTGTGCTGTTCCCATCATTCTTCACTGGCAGTCACTGTGTCGCCTAGCGTTTTCATAGACTTGCTAACTGCTACTTTCGATTTTCCATGTGGGTGTATGTATATGTACATATGTATGTGTGTGGTTGTTTGTGTGTATTTATTTGTGTTTGTGTATTTACGCAGAAGTATTTATGTCTATTGCCGTCTTTAAGACTGCCAGAAAGCAAGTGGCTGCTTTGTATGTATGTGTGAGAACTAGCGTATTAGGGTGGTTTATATGTTTGCTCAGACAAATATTTACTTTAAAAACACACATATCTTTATTTATTTATTGAATTAAATATATTAAAATACGTATCAATTTCGCTGCTGAACAAATTAAAAAAAAAATTTTTTGAAAATAAATTTTTTTTTAATTAATAATATTCATAATTTAATTAATTAATATTTATTTACTCTTTGGCAATTTTAATTTAGTTTTTCGAAGTTTGTTTAATTTATTCCATAAATTAATATATAAAAACTGCTCCGAGCAAAACGACCCTCCCTAACTCCGGCAAATCGTTTATATTCGGCAGCCTTCATCTTGCGTTTGTCTTAAATGTCAAATAAATTTTATGTCAAATGAAAAATGATTTGACATTTGGCGATTAATACAATGTTTTTACAAAAGCAAGCACAAAGGCAACAACAACAAAAGCACTCGTTGTGCTCACTCGTGCGCTGGTGTATTTAATGTCGTGTCGCCATGGCGTATACGTGCCCAGCAGACGTTAGCCAAACAGCCACCAATACCAACGCACAAATAATCGCCAAAACAGTCCGCTAAGTCGCCGCCAAACTGGTAGCGGCGTGCGTACAAGTTTTATTGTTGCAATGGCTGGGTGTGAAAAGCAATTAGCAGGTTGTTAAGCGCTGAAATAGGTTTTAATTTACATTTACATTATCTGCCTGTCACCGGAGATTTCTACAAATTATGACGTACTTTGCGATAGTTAGACAGGCCATAATTATTTACATTGCCCGCAGATGAGGGAGAGTGAGACGTGTCTCGTGGCATAGATTATTTTTTAATGAATGCAAGCTGTGTGTGTATGAGTGTTTGTGTGTGCTGAGGCACATAAGTCTTTAAAAGCTTTTAATTTGGCTGACTTTGTAAGGAATGAAGACTGTTTGAGTCGCGACTGAAGGTTTTGAAGATTTGCTGTAAAGTAAGTAAATGTATGGCAAGCTTAGCAACAAACTGAATCACGCACAAAGTGAGGCTGCTGCGAAGTGGCGTTCGTTAGTTAAAAATTAATGAACCGAGTGTCTGGAATATGAGCAAACAGAGAAAGTAAAATTTTTAAAGCACCTATTACTATCGTTTTAGGGTACAAAATATTTATTTTTTTGAATTTGAATAGGTTTATAATTACTTTTATCAACTTTGAGGTTAGGATTTGAAAAAATTTTTAAATAAATTTTTTGTTCCTTATATCTGGAATAGAAAAGTATTAAAAAATAACGAAGTGTGAAATCGTCCATCGTACTCATCTTTAGGTGTTTCTAAACGAAATTTATTAATATTGAAATTCGAAATAGAAAAATCTTGAATACTGAAAAGATTATTGAGGTTTGAAATACGTTAAAAATATTTGATAGTTAAATTTTATAGTGAAATTTAACGAATAAAATTAAATCAGATATAGAAATAGAGATTTCACTGGACTGTTGGTGTGTGCCACAAGAGGATTTTTTGAGTTTGAAAAGCAGAAAAAGTCATTATGAGCCAGGGCAGAGGTTTTTGCTCAACTGCCACATTTATGAAACCAATAAATAAAATAATATAAAATATAACGGCGCATTACACCTTTTACTGCGGGTTGACCTGCTTCGTACCCAAAACAGTAACCAAAAAATTAGCCAAATTATTAATCAAAACATTAATCAAACTAATAACCAAAACACTAACCAAAACATTAATCTAAAAATTAATCAAAATGTGCTGAGTTGATCCATACGAGATTTTAAGCTTCCGTGCTATGCCCTGATTTCAAAACGATTTTTTTTTTTGAATTCTTCCGATGATATTGTTATTAAGAGAGGCAGGACTTTTTGAATCTTATGCCCCTGGTGGCTCTATATGTCGACTGCTGCGTTAGAATCTGCTATCTTTAACGATTGTCCAGTGAGAATTTCATAGATTGTAAGTGAAATTATTGAGTTTTAGTGTCAGTTTGTTTGTGTTATCAGTGTGAAAATGAGCTTCGAACAAAGAGCCAACACCACATTTTGTTCTAAAATTGGTCAAACTTTTACCGAAACGTTTCAATTGATGAAACAAGTTTATGGCGATGATTGCCTATCCCAGAGCAGGGTGCACGAGTGGTTTCAACGTTTTCGAAGTGGTCATGAGGACATAAATGACGATCAAAATGTGAGCCAATCAAAGATCACCGGAAATTCCATCGAAACTGTGGGTGAATTCAATTGAATGTCTCCAAAACATCGAGTTCTTTTGATCGCACATTTGGGCTTACGAAAGCTGTGTGCACGGTTTGTTCCGCATAAATTGATTGACGACCAAAACTTGCTCAGAATCCAACATTCGAAGGATCGATTGTGATCGATTATTTGACCAAAAATCACATTTTCACCATTAACCACTTCTCGTATTCACCTCATATGGTACCGTGCAACTTCTTCCTTTTCAGAAAAATACATTTGCCCATGAAAGAAAAACGTTATGCAGACGTAGAGGCCATTCAAAAAGCTTGCACCGGCCAACGAGCTAAAACACTCTTTCGACATGCTTTTGGGCCGTGCAAAAAGCTGTATTGAAGCAGAAGGAGACTATTTTGAATAAAATAAATTGATTTTGCCGAAAAAACCATCTGTTCTGTTTTTTTTTAAGTCCTTTTTACCCTGGATCGCATCTTGTATATATTTTTAATGCGAAATCGTGCCATTTGAAAGATCGTATTTTAATTATTTCTGTTTTCTCAAATTTCAGGTGACGTGTCATGGATCTTTTGTAAATTGCTTGGTGAGTTATGTATTTATCTAGATTCTGCAGACTAAAAAATACTGTTGCCAGACAAAACATTCTGAGCATTTGAAAAGTTTATGCTTTAGATTTAATGTTGCTGGTATCAGTCAATATAATACAAGAACGGCGTTGGTTTATTTCATTTAAAACTTTCAGCGCAATAACCGCTATTTGGGATTCATAAGCCCAAAAAGTGTCATAAGAGTGACTTATATTTTGAAAGAAAACCAAATCAAGTTAATTTAAAACAATTTTTTGTAACATTGAAAGTATTTCACTTCAACCATTTTCACCATTAATGTCAGTAATTTCTTGGAAAGAGGCTATGATTCAATACTCAAATCATGGTATCAGTACTCCTTCCAACAATGAATTAAATGCATAAAATTAATAGCTTTTTGGTGTCTGAGTTTTAGTTTTGCTGTTCTTTGAGATTTCATATATTCATTGAACCTTTCGCTTAAACTTTTTGTAAAAGTCTAACTTGTGCACAATTTTTTAATAAATATATAAAAACTGTTCGGTGATTGAGCTTTCAATTTGCGGATAGAGCTTTAATTCTTTGAGCTTTCATATTTCCGTTAAATCTTTCGCTTTTTAAATAAATATATAAATGCTTTCGTTGTCTGAGCTTTCAATTTGCGGATAGAGCTTTCGCTTAAACTTTTGGTGAAAGCTTACAATGCACATATTTGCTGAAGCGACACATAAATGAATATATAATTAAGTCGAGCTTTCATGTTCGTTATGTTTATCAATTAATTCCGTGTCATTTGATCATGTCGCTTATTAAGGCAGAATTAAAAAAAATAAAACAAGAGTTTTCTCAAAGCGGGTGACAGAGGATGACCATTATAATAACCAAATCATGACACAAGGTAAAACTTGAAAGATGCTTATATTTGAGTTTTACACGGTGTTGTACTCATTACATATAAACATACAAACACTCACTCTAGCGGTGACTAAATCGCGCGAAATTTATCGCCATCAACTAATCCGCACTGAAATCCATGGTCCAGTATATATTTCCCAGCTAGCGCAACATGTAAGAACGCTAGGATAAGAAGCCATTGAAATTTGCAAAAGGGACAAACATAATATATGTACATATGTACACATATAAAAACATATTATGTATTGAAGGTTAATGTGTCACACTTAACTACAAAGAGTACGTAGATAGAGACTCATACGCCCCAGTGACTCCATTGAATAGCATGAAAGTGAGCGTCATAACAAAATGGCGATAAAAAATGTATAAAAAAATAGCAAAGCGCACAACTTGAGACACTTGCAAGCAGCGGGTGAGATAATTTGCGTAAATTAGCAGGGTGGGCGGTAGGTCGTAGATTAAGATTGACAAGGGGTTGCTGATATGAGCGATGGGCTTATTACGGTCGTGCGAGCATAACATTGTCATGTATGAAATTTATTCGATTGGCAGTAGGATGCTACGGCCGACGTTTATCATGTCCTATTGTTTGTAGTTGGAATTGCAAATGCTTTGTATGCGCATGTGTGTGTGTGTGTGGTGAGGTGTGGCACATATACGATATGGATTTTATTGGCATGCAGACACCTCAGCTGCAAGTTACAACTACAAGTTCATCGTGCCAACTATTATTAGTTTGAGTTTTGTCGTTGTTGTAGTGCTATTGTTTCTGTCACTCAAACTTAGACAATCCCTTCAACGAGTGCTTAATGCGACTGTCTAACACACATACATATATAAATACAAATGACGACAGCGGGAAGCTGGTCTGCATATGCACATAAATGTTTGTATATGCACGCATAACAACAAAAACAACTGCAGATAAACACCACGCTTAGCTGCTCGACATGCTATCTAAGCCACTGCAGCCCCAAGCAATGCCACGTCGTGTTGCTATTACTTATATGATAACGGTACTTTTGCTTGTTTTTGTTATTGCTAAAGCTGCTGCAGCAACAACACTGCTTGCCGGCCACTTAATCCGAAGCGTGTTTTATCTATTTGTGGCAACCACACACACACACCCTGCCACCGCTGAGTGGACATTGGCTGTCAGCGCAGCACACCAGTGGATACGCTGCTATGTGCTGACCACTTCCCGTTGCAAGGGAATATCCGAGTCACGCAGCGTGGCTGTTTTGGCCACCTAATCGCGCTGTGGCCGCTTGTGCACTTTCGAGACTCACGCGAACACTTTCCATCCGTTTAAGTGCGATTTCTTTAAAATGATGAATGACATTTGGCAGTTGGTGTGAAATGAAGACAACAAAAATAAACACATACGCATGCAAGCAAATAAAGCCGCATATATGGTATTGTATCTAGGGTGTTGAGAGCATTGCTTGTGTGTATCGAGGATAAATATGAAGATATGTGTGGGTATGTGCATGTGTGCCGTTATGTATACTAAAATGACGTTTAATACCGCTATAATCCCACAACAACAACGCTGTCAATTTGAAGTTATGAGCTGCCGCATTCTCTGTTCACATCAGGAAAGGGGGCTACCCTATTGCAGCATCTTCTATGAACTGACGCTTGTACTTGCATTAGGGTAGAACAAAAAGAATTTTTGTAACTTGGAACTTTGAATAAGTTTTAGACACCTCTATTAAACTATTTACAAAATTATGAGCTTTGTATTTTATATATTTTTTTGTTGATGTATAAAATTCTTAAAAAAATTTTTTTAATGTTTTTGAATTATTTTATTTGATAATAAAAAAAAAATAAAAAAACTAACATATATGGTAAGACGGAGGACCTTCTCGTTAAAATTTAGAGCTCATACTTGGAGAGACTTTTTTAGAACAGTCTAAATCTTGTTTTTTTTTGACTCACCCTAATGTACTCGTGCACATACATAAATACGCTTGACCATTGAGAAAGAATACCAGTATGTGTTGGCTTTGATGGATGGATAAAAGCGCTTACATGCTTTACTGCTGGCAGCGTTTATCTCCTCAAGTTTTGTTTGAAGCTGTCGTTCGTTGTGCGACTTAAGCGCATTTGAGTTTAATGAATGAAGCCAATAAAATAAATACATGTCGGATACGTGCAGAAAAAGAAAGAAAGACGCTGAAAAATTAAATGCAGCTTATTTTCTTGAAGCTAAGTGGGAGCGAGTGGGTTTTCAAAATTCAGTATTGAAAATTTGTTAAATCAATGTTGCCACAATTTGTAGCAATTTGTAGTAAAGGGGTTATAAGCCTTTTTATTGAATTTTTGCGAACAGGCATTTCTTTATACAATAAATAAAAATAGTTAACATTTACAGAATTGAATATACATGAACAATCGGTTATCCATTTTAAAAGATGTATACGTCCTTGATCCCATAGGCCTTCTTTAGGAGGACCACCGAAAACATATGTCTGGCGGGGTGAAAGGTTCTATTGCTACCACAGTTGTCGTAGATAATATGTACTATAAGCTAATAATACAAACTTCTGTTACTAAAACCCATAGTATGTATTATTAATGTACGAAGAAATTATTATTTTAGTAATTTTTTTACAAAATTCTTGGTAGGTTGATTGATAGATGCATGGTTGTTTAGGAGGCCCATTGATTTCACAATCTTCTCATTGGCATTAAAATCTTCTCACATTATTGTCTCCTCTCTATACCACTCCCTACTTCTAATGAAGTTCATCGCATGAGAAGTTTTATATCTGCAACCTCTGAAACGTCGTCTACAAACCCCTGACCGATAGTTTCAATTATTTCCCTGTGTAGAGCTTTGTATTCGCATAGAAGATGTTTACAGTTTCCTGTTCTTCTTGCTGGAGAGAGCTTAGAGACTTCAGTATTTAAAAGCCGCTTGCCTATTTGTATATATAAATATATTCCTTATTGTGATGACACTCCTTGTCAGAAAAATTTTTTTTTTTTAATTTGATGTGATCTCCAATTGGAAGATACTGTAGTGGTTTGGTATACGAAAGGCAATTTTGATATGTAGTTTTGCTGAAAAGACACCACTAGCTCTAGTTTGAACCCTTCCCTTATATATTTGTCCCTCCGTTCCCGTCCACATCACCCGTCTCCGACTCAACACTGAAATGGAAAACAATATTGGATACAGAGTTTATATCCAATTCTATAGGTTTACGAAAATTCGTATTTGAAGAGCAGACTTCGCCACTAGTTGCGTCCACAACAAGTCTGTTGCCAGTGAAAAAATAAACTTACGCTTTTTTCTTTGTCCCTTGTTTGCTTTCCATATGCCTTACCGCATATTAATTTTTCTATAATAATATTTTGACAAAAAAGTATACGGAAATTGTAAATAAAACGCATAATGTTGTTTTATTAATCAATATGTATTTTGAAACCTTCAAAGTAATCCCCACTCGATGTAGTACAACGATTTTTACAGTCTTTGAAACACTTTTCATAAGTACGTTTTGGGTTGGCTTTCAGCACCTTCAGCGAATTTGTTTTACCTCTTCGATCAACTGAATCTAGTGAATCTGGTCTGAATCGGATAAATCAAATGAACACGGTGCTTGATAAATACCATCTAATTTATTGCGTGTTTGGCTTTGAACTCGGTCACAGTCGTACTCTTTTTGAAAATAAAACAGCTTTATCGGGATGAGTGGAGCAGGAAAGTGTTTCATACCCAAAATATCCGTCAAAATCATTCGGACAGACTCGCGAGAGTTGTCAAGCTATCTTTTCATCTCTCTTACACTTGTCTGACGATTTTCATGCACTTCCTTGGATTTTTTTAATATTTTTATCAGATCAACAGGTCGAGGGCCATCCTAAGCGAGGCATGCTTTCAACAATCTCTCGATCTCCGTAAGAGTTTTCCAACATTCGCAACGAGATATCTTCACGAAATTTGAAAGGTTTATTGCCTAAAGTAATGATTCGATCTCCGAAGAAATTATTTAAATCGAGCTACTATAGCATATAGCTGTCATACCAGTAATCTTTTTTAAATTTGTGAAGTATATTTTAGAGCTACTGTTTAACCATAGTTCACACTTTTTCTTGTGTTTTTTTTCTGTTTAATTTTACAGAAGAGCTTTGCAGATTTAAGCCTACACACACACGAGCATATAAACTCTAATATAAATTGCTGTAACATTCTGAAACTTGAAAATGGCATAGAAATTAAAACGATTTCTTAAAAAAATAAAAAAAACACATTTTACAATGAATGATATTATATACATATTTATATACGTATGACACACTTTTAAGCACCTACATATGTACACTCTGAAATATTTGCCAAGCTTTAAACATTACTGCTAGATATGTATGGCATATACTTTTGTACTTCACTATTTCCTGTCTTCTATCTTATAATTTCTGCAAATTCCTTGATTTTTTTCCTTTTTTGAGACAAACCAACACACTTGCACTGTCTCTTACACGCTCACGAAGCGTAATTAATTGGATAACACGTGAACGTGAGTTTTCATTTTGGCGAATTAGAATTCATTGCAGGCGAAGCGTAGTTGTCAGCCAGCCAGCTGTTGGCAAGCGATGTAAGCCAATACAACACATAGTTGCCAGCAAAATGCAAAACAAACACAAAAAAATTCCATTGAAAGCGGAGGAAAAATGAAAGACAAAGTGAACACGCTAGCAAATGCGCCACTCGGAAGCAAGAAAGCTGCAACACACTATTCATATGTTCAGTGCTGTGAAGCTGAAGCTACTTCTTTTTCCAACTGATTTCCGCGCGCAAAAGCAGATAAGCGCGCGCGCTGCACAGAAAGCAGAAAACAGCGAATAACAAAAACAAAATATGAAAGGAATCGCAGGAAAATCGCTAAGCGCTTGTGTGTGTGAGTGTACCTTGTTCACATATACCCATACACCTGCCTTCGTAAATAAAAATACATATGTAGGCATGTGTGGATTTGTGGGATTATGTGTGTGTGTGTGCAGCGGCAACAGCTGTGCCGTGAATCAAAGGCGGAAATAGAAAGCCGCCAGCATTCCACTAATATCCACATATCTCTGTGTGTAGGTATAAAAATGCGAGCCCCATACACATATATAATCTTAAAGCCCTTAAGCATGCAGCGCCACAAATATGCCACAATTGGTAGCAAAACGGTGAGCACCGCCGCTCGTGTGTCCGCCGAAGTTGGAGATAAAAATTAAGTCGATGAAAATGAAAATCACGACAAATGGCCGCTTGGCGCTGGCTGGTCGAGTGCGCGTGAGACGCTGTTTATTCTCGCTTAGGAGCTCTAATCCGTATGCCACGGCATTCGCAGCAACTATTTGTGTGTTGGTGTGTGTGTGTGTGTGTGTGGCGTGGTTGTAATTACTTATGCACTCAGCATAATCTGCTGTTGGATTTATGTAAGATAAAAATATATGCGCGAACAGCAACTTGGCCTTAAATTGAAAATATGGGACTTGTGTAGGCGAACAGTTATGAAAAGGAATGTTTTGACTAATTGAAAGGGACTTGTTGCCGTTTTCGTTAATTTAAATTTAAATCGTGTTTAAATAATTAGTTCAGTATTTTAAAAGTTACAGTTTTTTATAGAAAATATTTAGAAGGAAGTGAGCTTTTGATGTTTTGCTTAATAGCGAGTTATTATTTTTTATGACTTCTTCACATCTCTTGAGCATAACACTAAGCCTTCTTTTATATTTATCACAGCAGAGTTCTCGCTATCAAATTTTAAAGCGCTGTGGACTATTCGGTTAGGTTTGGCTAGGTTTGCTTCAATTGCTGAGCCGCAGCGAAAGGCCTGTGGCCAATACAAATTTCTTCAGGCGATTAATTTCTATTCTAACGATTTGGGTTGTATATCTGTGAGCTCCAAAGTGTTAAAGCCTGATCTCGCCAACGCGGGACTATCAAGAAAGAAGTTGTTCGATGTTTTCACATTCTCTTCTTCCACACAGCTTCTGCAGCTGCATTCCGTAAGATTTTCAACCTTGCAACATGGACGCCGTTAGGCCAATGACCTGTTAGAGCTGCCACAACTACGGGAACACTGGCCGTACTAAAGAAAAGGAGCTCACTGGATCTTTAACAATCGATAAAGGGAGAAAAGGATCTTCAGACAGCGCGTGAACTGATGGAACTGTCCTCACCGGAAAATTGACTAGGTCATTTTGTGAGATAAAACGTTCACCAAACTTGGTTTTAAATAAAACCAACCAAACCTGTGGCGCCTTCCTGTTGGAACCATAACCGTAACATCGAATTCGGCCCAAAAATATTTGGTAATCATGGACCGGTAGCGATTACGCCGCCGGCGTCGGGATGCAATGGTTACGACGTCACAGAGATGTCCAGCGCTTGAGAAAAACGTGTGAGGTACTGATTTGGGTCATCCTCAAATGATGCGCTGGCGGCATCAATATTCTCGACACTACAGAAACTTCTTTATCTCACAGACACAGGAATACTTTACACTGTGACTGTGGATTCAAATTCTTCTACTAGACGCTCAAGTGTTGATCTGACAGGACGATTATGACGACCACAAATTGGACGTAGTTGAGGCCATTGTCTCCGGATTTCTCTACGAAAATTTTAATAATTTCAACTCGTTGATGGTTCGTATATCTTTCCACGATAAAATTGCAAATCTTGCTGTAGAAAATGCCAAAAGAGCGGGAAATATCTGGCGTCGTTTGCTGTCCGTAACGGTCTACTTTTTAGCGTCCCTTTGAAAAAACCCTTTACATCCATTAGTCAAGCGGAGTAAACTTTCAGTTTTTACGTCTAATAGAAGACGAGTAATAGAAGAGAAGAAAAATTCCAAGAAGCAACTATGCATGAATATATGTTTCCCATTAAATTTAAAGATAGCATTTTTAATTGGAATTTCGGTTGCAACCTTAGAAATATGCACATAATTATCTGCGAGAAAAACAAACTAAAATGTGTCCAAACCATTCATTTCATTGCTATCTTTCCAGCAATTATGTCAAGGCTAACGGAAAGCTTGCGAGCAAATGCGTAATGTAAACAAAAGGCTTACTGTAAAATATTCTATTTTAATGCCACTTGTACTATTTGCCATGCCCTTTGTCGCAGCCACTCAACGCCAAGCGACCCTTAACACCCTACCCACATCCACCTACACATACAAACCAACGTGCACCTCAACCTGACGGCCTCATAATAATTGCGCTAAGTGTAAACAAAACGCTCGCACGCATTTGACACAATTTTTGTCTATTTTCAAATCTACTCTCTAGCCCATGCTGTGCGCTGTGCCGCTGTGTGGCGCCGTGTCCGCTTGCGCTCAATAAATCGCACAGTAAACACGCTGTTGAGTTGTAGCGCCATTGTGAGCGGCAATAAAAAAATATTACAACATTCAAATTGGCCATTGTCGTAACTAGCATGTAACCAACGCACCTACACACGCCCACATGTATAGGCACACCTGGCCGCGCTCCCAAAGCGTCACCAGACCAAGGTCATGACACCATTTTGCGCACGTTGGCACCGGTGTCGTTGGAGAGCTCAAAAGCTTAGCACAAAACACATTTTAAAGCCACTACCACTGCTGCTACTGTTGTTGTTTTACTTTTTTCTTCATTTATTGTAGTAATGTATAATGAATTGCTGCAAGTGGTGGGCGAAAAAAGGGTTATGATTCCCGAAATGCCCCCGACTGGTGTTGAGCTCGGTGGCTGAGTGACATTCATTGCTGTGACGCGGTTGCTCACCTGCCGGGTGCCGAAACACACACCTTTACTTTGAACTTTTTTTTTCTATATATGCATTTATGAGTGTATGCGTGCCGAGCGTTGCTCTGCAGCTCGTGGAGGTTCGGCTGTAATTGCGCCTTAATTACGACAAACAATGGCAGGATGTGCTCGCTGGGTTTCCGCAAGCTTGAACAAAACTGCCACCCGCCTCATTGTGCACGACAAAGGAGAGAGCAGAGCGGGTGTTGGTGCTTTTTGTTTTATCGCTTTTATTGTCGTCATTGTTGATGTGCTTAATGCCACTTTTTTGTTGTTGACATTTATTAGGCTCAGCATGAGCACTGCACACGGGTTGACTCCTTAACAATGACATTGGGTACAAGAAGCGGATGATTGAGCCAGTGAGCAAATGTAAAAATGTGCTCTGCTTTCTGAGTAGCTAACTATTAACTCCAAAAGGGGCTCACAACTATTTAAAAATTCAGATCATTTTGGTATACTGGCCATATGGCCGCGAAAGTTGCTATTAGATTCACAGAATCTGGGTTCCTAAATGAGCACATGACAGAGGTCTTACAAAACCCCGGAGGCGATCTAGTAACTGATGCACAGAGCATACCGAAATTATGAAGGAAACACTTCTCCAAACTACTGAATGGCAGTGAAAGCATAACATCAGGAGATGGGAAACCCGATTCCATTGGCCGCCCTTGATAAAGTACAAATAGCAATCTACCATCTAAAGAACAACAGAGCGGCAGGGACCGATGGATTGCCGGCCGAGCTATTCAAACACGGCGGCGAAGAACTGGTAAGAAGCATGCATCAGCTCATTTGTAAAATATGGTCGGACGAAAGCATGCCAAACGATTGGAGTTTAAGCGTGCTTTGCTCAATTCACAAAAAGAGAGACGCCACAATCTGCCCCACCGACTGTGGGATAAATTTCCTCAACAGGGTTCTGTGGAGCGTACTGTGTGAAAGATTAAAAGTCAACAAATTGATTGGCCTAATCAGTGGCTGCAAGCCTGCAAAATCAACACCTGACCAGATATAAAGCTGTTTTTGACAGCAGGAAATATCACAGCACTTCAGTCAACACCGTCAGCCTCGAAATCCAAAACAGAATAACTCTTGCCAATAAGTGCTACTTCGGGCTGAGTAGGCAATTGGGAGTAAAGTCCTCTCTCGACGAACAAAGAGCAAATTCAACAAGTCACTCATCATTCTATGTATATGGTGCAGAGGCATGGACGACGACAACATCTGATTAGTCGGCGTCGACAGAGACATACAGATTCGAAAATCCGTACAAGCTTTAACAATATATCGTTAAATCATGGAATCGCAATATGAAACTCTAGAAGCAGAAGCCATGGAGGAGACTGGCAGTGAGCTTCTTTGGGGATGAGTCAAGCGTGGGGGAAATATTCGCCAGGAAGTCGCTTTGAACTTCAGCTTCAGACTTCCTAACTATTGCTGTGTTTTGCAGGCCGAGGTTGTCGCCATTAAGGTGGCGGTAGATTTACTCCTCTGGAGTGCGACCTCTTTCAGCGAAGTGATTATCCACACTGGTTAAAGAATGCCTAACCTCGTTGTCAATGAGATCGAGTTACTTTGTGAGAAGATGTGTAATTACAGTTAACTGTAAAGCTGACAATATGGCAAGAATAACTTACCGTAACCCTCCTAAACGAAACAAAAATTGAGAGCCTTGTTCCTAATCATTCATAATATATTTTATAGGATTTCCGACGCTTCCTTCTAGTTGTAACTAATATCGCGACAAACTTGTTAAACCCTGTTCAGGTCAACCAAAGTTTATTTAATGACTCTTGTCATAAGTTCCCTAAATTTGCGTGAAGATCGATAAATCAGTTTCTAGTTTCTATATTTGTACTGAATGCAATTAACCATAAGATAGACACTCTCTTGGCTTATATCTGCATATTCGTACTTGCCACACAATAACTGCCATACAATAACAATAACTGCTCCGCTGTAACCATATTTTAATTGAACACAAAGGAGTTCAACGGGAACTATGCCACAATGTTTCACTCAATTCAAAACCTAATCTGTTTGCATTATTAAAATGACGTTCAAATATTTTCACACCAACAACAAAATCCATTGACAAGTATGAACCGTTGTTGGCTTATGAAGCGCTGTCTCAACTACATACCATAGTTCACCAACATCAAACTCACCAGCTCAAATTGTTTTGTCTGCCGTGTTCTACCTTTCCTTTCACGCGAACTTCTGAGAATTCCCGACGATTTTCACTTCCTACGCATTCACAGTGCCGACCTGCTGCCGCGTTGTGGCAGTTAAATGCTTGTCTCAATGATATTGCGCCATTGAAGTTGATGCCACGATGATGATAATTTCGCCAGCACTCAGCTTCACTACAACAACACAAATATCTTGCATATATGTATGTATATTTGAATAAAGGTGCCGTTAAGAGACGAGGGTTTTGTATCAAATAGTGAGACGCACGCAGCCGCACACACACATGCAAGTACACTGTGCAGCAATAAAATTGCGCGCAGGATGCAATATCCTCGCGACAATAACGAGTTGTTTGCTCATTTATGGCCAACTTCGATGTTGACGCTCTGTGCGAATCGTTCGCTAGAGTGGCCAACCGTGTGCCGTATCGCATGTTTGTATGTACTGTGTGCGCGCATGCCACTATAGTGTAGGAACACATACTTACATATGTATATAAGAGTGTGTGTTGAAGTGTTTGTAAAGGAGTTTTTATATTTATATTATTACTGCTTTCCTCTGTGGTACTGGTTAGTGGGAGCGGGTATAGGTTATGGCGCAGTATCTAAATCACCAAATAAAAGTGGAAACTTTTGGTGTTATTTTCTTGTTTTTGTTGTACTTTTTCAAAAGAATACCAAGCGTGTTTTCCAATGAGGAAACATTTGCGTTGAATTTTTAATTTTTTTTTATAAATATTGCAACTTATGTTGATTTGTCACTAGTGTGCGATGGGTCGCAAGTTTAAGTCTTCGGTGGGGAGGGGTATTCTCTTTTAATAACGTAGAGTCAATTGTTAATTTTTATGTATAGTTGTGGAACACTTTTGGTAATAGAGTGAGTTAAATTAAAAACTAAGGTTGCCATCTAACCAAAAATATCAAATACCAATTTGAAATAGCAATCTTAAGGAAAAAAATTAATTTAATTTATTTAAATCTATTTTTTCCCGTCTCAAATTAAATATAATTAGATGAAAACTTTTGATACACAGCGTTGCCACCTGTTTGAATCCAATTGAATTAAACTTTTTTGTTGCTCGGATAATTTCTAACAACAAATATAAAACATTTTTAATTTTTTTCTGTTTTGTGAAATCCTATAAAGCATGTATGTAATTGGTTATAGCGTTGTCGCGTTGATAGATACTTCTGAAAATTTTCTTAATAGTATTATATATATTTTGATTTTATTTAAATTTATAAAATGCTAATATTGCGCTAGAGACGTTTTCGTTATAGTCAACATTCTCGTATATATTTGAGAAGGGTTGCCAACTATCTCGAGTTCAAATAAATATAATACTTATCTTGAATAGGTAAGTGCGCTGCCACAATGTATGCTCCATTTTTACGCACTCTTATAGGATCTAATCCCGTTTAATCGTTGTGCTCAATCCACTAGGTAAAAGTACTTATATATTACTGTATATCCGCAATGCTTCTTATAGTCAATCATTCAAGGTTTGGTGAATGTTGAGTGCCAAGTATTTTGTGTCGGGTTCGTGTTAAAGCTGGCATTCACAGAAATAGTACCCTTCTAGCTTGCAGCTGCGGCACATATTTGTATAAGGGAGGTCCATTTTTAGTGTTTGCTCTCCAAAAGGCCAGTTCCTTGTTTTATCTGTAAATACTTTTTTTGATTCTCTCACTATCATATTGGTTCTGCTTTGTTATCTTATAGCTAGCTATTGTATTCCAAACGCTCTGAACTATTCGTTGAAAATGCATAAAAAGTTCCCTCTTCATCGTATCCAACGGGCTTGGTGTTGACCCCGCCTCGGATGCGTCTAAAGAGGCTTTCAACTTTTCCGACTCGTCAGCCTTTCGCTGCCGAAAATGGTCCTGTGACCGGGAATCCAAGTGAAGCTGACCTATCCGTGAGCTAGGCTAACTAGTACTTCCGCTTGGGAGATACTGGCTGAGTTTGGTAGGCGGATAGAAGAGAAAAGATCATTGGATCATTGGAGTATACCCTTGTACCTGCTCTGCAGTTCTTTTTTGGTTTAAGGCCCCAGCACCTGCAAGTATTCTTTTGCTTTATTTACTAGTTTTTCAATGTTAACTTTCATATGCAGTTTGATATCGATTTTAACCCTTAGTTATGCCGTGTAGACAGAAAAATGATTATGCCACGTAGGCAGTATATTTAATTAATATCCTAAAGCATAGTTTTAGAAGTGTTGAATAACACTTTAATTAAAACACATTTTCGAATATGTTGCCAACTTGACGAAAATCAGAAGTACTTTTTGCGTCAGAAATCATTAAAATTATATTGATATCAGAGGTTTTTTAGCGACATATATTTTGCTGATCATGCCAATATATGATGATAAATATGAATCGAGTTAAGGCTATATATATACTTAAGCAAATATCAGTGTATAATTTTTGGAAACTTCTATAGTTAGCCAGTTGTCTTTATTCTAAGTATCTGAAAGTGTATCTTATAATTCTTCACCACTTTTTATATTCGTTAGGTGTATCTCTGAGTACTTTAACTAAACCTGAATTTTTTTAAATAAAATTCTGATCTACTTTTCAGTAACTATTCTAATTAGCTTTAATTTTTAATTTTTAATTTTTTGTTTTAGTTTGTGCATTGTAATATACTAGAAAACCTTGCCAAAGCTAATAGAATGAGGCAGGAAATCCCTTTGAAAAGATTTCTACACTTTAATTAAAATCCACTCAAATTCAATTATGCCCAGTTTCCTACGACACAAACGCACATGTGCAACGCACTGCTTTAAAATGTACAAAGGCAACTCTGCTGCAAAAATACATAAATAAAGCGGCGACGCGAGCGGTGGGAGAGAAGCAGCAAAGTTTAGTAGCAAAGCAAATACATCAGCGCTAATTGACTTGACTGTTACATCATTAAATTGGCAACATAAATAGCTGCCGGCCGCAAAAGTCAGCAGCTCAAAATTTAAGAAGAAACCAAAACAAATAAAATGGTGAAAATATAAGACGCAAGAAATGAAAAGGAAAAATTGCAAACAAAAATACGAAAAAGAATTGAAGAAAAAACGAAAAAGAGACGCAGCAGCCGAAAAAAGACAATGGAAAAATAAGTAAAATCAACAAATAACAACTACAACAAGCAACTTGTGTGCTGTGCGGCCGACTTGTGCACGCGTCACTCATACGCCCTGCGGCGCGGAATTTAAAGTGTCCACAAATTCGCTTTAAATCAAGCGTCAGCCGCAGTGCAGCTCGAGTCGCCGCAGCGCAGTCGCTTGTGCGTCCAGCTTAAGTGCTGCTTTTCTGTTGGCTTGTTGCGGTTCTTTCTTCCTTTAGTGGAAATATTTAAGAAAAAGAGCTGGAGCAAGAAATTAATTAAATTGCGTAAAAAAAGCAACCACAAAAAATAAAAAATGGTTGAGCCAAGAATTAAAGTGTGAGTAAAGTGTATACAACACACACACACATACTAACATGTGGATATTTGGTAAAGTTCCAATGAAAATAAATTTGCTGCAAAGCATGTAATGGCACATTTTATAGACAACAACAAGAAATTAAATCAAAAGGCAAACAGCGAAGCGCAAGAAATGCAAATGCAGAAATTACAAAAAAAAGCAAAAAAGAACAGTTAATATGAAAACAAAAATAACAGCAACAACCAGCAGGCAGCGACATCCAACGCCATCACCGCCGCACAATCAACACTGCCGGCCGCAACCGTAACTGTAATAGTAACGGGAATGTGCATGAACGCAACAATAAATTCGCTACGAGAATAATAAATCATCGTGCAACATTTCAGTAGTTCAGTTGTCTGGCGAAATTGCCTCGCGTTCGGCGTCCACGCCAGCAAGCATTGCCTGTTTGCCGCTGCTGCGGCTACTTTAGCCAAGTCAGCCAATGATGTTGCGCTGCCTCTGCCCCACCTTCCGCTATGCTAACTATTGTTTATTGTTGCAGTTGTGGCCGCTAGTTTATTTTCGCCTCACTTACCTTTTTCGCTGTGCCCTTACTACTGTTCGCCCACATACTCGCCGCTCTCCTTCACCCGCCCAGCTGTGATGCGAACATAACACAATCAATTCGTATTTTAAAATTCATGTCGTGTATTGTATGCTCCATTTTTACTGTTATAACAGTTCCGTATTTTGTTGTTGTTGTTGTGTTGTTATGCTATGTACATAACTAGCGGTAGTTTCGTTGATTTAGTTGCTTTATTTGCTCGCTGATTCAGTTTGGTTTGTGCTATGTACAGCAACTGATTTGGAAATTGTCATTGTCCGTGTTACAGTTAGTTGCATTTTGTGTCCAATTTTCATGAGACCGCCCATATTATATTGTAGCGTACATACAAAGCTGTGTAGAAATAAATTCAGTTTGTTTGGCAATACTTTGCGGCCAACAATGGTTGCCAAAAATTGCAATTATGCTGTTGGTGGCCGGAGGAAGGGAACGAGGAATTGACTTATTAGCTATGTGTAGCAAGTAAGCGGTCCGTCGACCGGGTAATGTACTGAGTTGGAGAGATATGTATGTATAGTTACCATATATACATACATATATTCTCTATACTATGACCTAACAACTTTTTATCTGATTAATAATTGATTCGACAGGCGTAAAAAATATTGAGTAAATTTAATATGTATTTTAAAGAAATAACAGTACATATTTTTTTTACGAAATTACCAAAATTAGTACTTTTATACGCTGTCCCTCAAGTGTGCCCCTTAAGTCACGTTCGACTTTCACACATCAGCTCACCCCTTTGTCTCATTTTGTATTTAAAAAATATTTTCTGGTAGCACATTATTTAGTTTTTTTTGAAGTGCATAACAAAACCCACAGCTTCACTAAATTTTCCCTCCCAAATCCTACCTAACCAGAAGATCCCGAAATTTCAGTAAAATTTTAGTTTGAAGATCAACTTTGAAAAGTTTAATCGGAAAATCCGTGAATGGAGAATACCTTTACTTGTTTATAAGTACAATATATAATTTATCATCAAGTTGATTAATTTTAGTCTAGAATTGGGGTAAAAGCGGCAGATTTTATATGTTTTATTATATGGTACGTAGTGTCGTCTCTTTTGCAAGGAACACTCGCAATTCGTACTGTAGTCTAATATGTGTAATACGAGTATAACAAAGGTTTACCTATTACTAGGCTCCCTACTTTTTTAATGAAAAAACACAGAAACTTCATTCTTAATGGAGAGAGTTTATTATCCTTCCAGAGAACATTTTTTTGTATTTATTTTTTGACGATTATCTCTTTCAATTGTTGGCGCGGCTTCGTCTCAGATGCTCTACCCACTGAGTCCAATTTTTAATGACTCGTTCGAGCATTTCGACTGGTAACTGACGAATGACAGGCACGATGTTATACTTCATGCCCTAAATCGAAGCGGTATTGTCGGCATAGATCTCTGCAGTCTTAGTTTACATATCCCCACAGAAAGTGATTTCAACGAAGTATTCTCTCAATAAACCCATTGATTGATGCGATATGTGGGAAGTAGTGCCGTTTTGATGAAAGCAAATATTGCTGAGATGACGACTTTTAATTTCAAGCATCTAATAGTCGGTTATCATGGCGTGATAACTGTATCCATAGACGGTTATGTTCTCAACGGCATCTTTCTGAAGAACTGTGGACTGATGATTCCACCGAACCCTAAATCCCACCAAACCGTAATTTTTTCTGGATGAAAGGGCAGCTCTTCGGATCGTCGGATCTTCTTGGAACATTTCAAGAATCATAGCTGCTTCAGTTCTTGCACAAATTAAATTTTGTACATTTTCAATTTAAGATGTCGAAGTAAAATCCATACGTAAGTCGGATTTGCTGCGAAGGGCGTCGAATCGACTCTTCATGGTCTTTGTGTGCACTCTAAGCTACGGCTGCTAATTTTTCTTCCTTGTGTGCTGGACGTGGTCTATTCGGTTGAATATTATCCAATAATGTATACTGGGTCTCCAGATGGGTGATGTTTTTGCAACGAGTATGCTCAGTAGGTCGATTAAGTTGATCATAAACTCGCACGTGATTTTTAGTAATAAAGTTGAACGATTTGTAAACGTTGTTCAGGTGTAAGTTTTACCACGATGAAATGCCAAACAATATTGAACAAAAACACCATGACAGCTGGTCATTAAGCAAGGTTCCCTGGAGAAGATTTCTGGCGCTGGTGCGAAAAAACAGAAAAAATAAAAAGCTTTCAATAAAGAAGAAGTGTTGAAAAAACCCACAACTTATGTTAAAGACAATTTCTTCTACGATTCCGAAGATGATGAGAATACAACTATCACTGACGACTCACAGGTGATCTGTAAAGAAAAGGCAATTAAAAAAAGTACCGCTACTTGGATCATCCATTAGAGAAGCTTTTTCCGGTACTTTTTTAAACTACCAGCACATCCTTTTCACTTTCTTCCAGAAAAAAGAGAATAATTAATTGTCATTAATTCCTGGTTTAGAGTAATAAAAAATCATAGCAATTTTAGTTACGGTATCTTTCACAAAATTATGACTTCAAAATTGTTTGATGTAATTTTTGGATATCATCCTGACAAAATGTTCTTTTAACTAATAAATCAGCTGGTGGGCCTACTTAATGTGTGGTGCAAGGCTTGATTGATTAGCAGACCAAATGATGATTGAGACTGATTATATTGCGTTTCTGTAAGAGTATTTTATCATAACATTGCTTACATTCTTAAAAAAACTTTTTAATCGATGAGCTTCGTGCCTTAGCTTAGCATAAAATCGGAAGATGACTCTTTCGAGAACGACTGAAAATGATTAAACCTCTCCTATTTCCGAGTATTTTCCTGTAAAATTATTTGAACTGTCTATTCGAAAGCCCCGTATATGTCATGTATATGTCAGATGTCTCACCACACACCGTACTCCGTATATACATAAGTACTCGATTGCACTTCGAGTGCGTAGTGGAGAGCTTACAGACTTGGCGTCGAGTTGGTGTGCGAATTCGTGGAACTTTGGCGCACGAAAGGCTTTACTTCAGCAATACGCTGTTGATATAAATATAGACTGCAGCCAATAAGCCAATATTTATCAACCCGCCACACTCTTCCACGAATGCGATTACACTTACAAATAAATGTATCTACACATTATGTGACATTGGCTGCCTCGATCTATATTCGTTCTTGGATTTCTGCTGCGCAACCAAAAGCAGTAGTGGACGCCTTGTTAACACCATATAATCTCGAAAGCGAAATCTTAATTTGACTGTCGGCGCCAATGAGAAAAAAATGGCCGCAACAACAATGTGAACGCAAAAAAGTGGCGAACAAAATGAAGAGAGAATAGAAATCCCACCGAGCTGCTTAAACCCTGCCAAGCCACTGGCTGACAGCTCGGCAGCCAAGTTGCCCACTGATAACGCAGTTGATGACAACGGCAACACCAACAACAACACTGCCATAATCAAGTACAGTTGCAACAATAACAACACTAACAACAAGTAAATCCCAGAAATAAGCAGCAACAGTCGCTTGGCACACGCTCTCGCTCGCAGACTCGCTGGCGCCGTCGTCGCAGCCACCCGTGGGATGGCAGCACAGCTTCCTGCCCGACATCCTGCTGTGCGCGTGCTCCAGCTGTGCGACAATGAATAAACACAAAGTCTTAAAATTAATCCGAAATAATTAACCAAATAACAATTTCGCAAAGTGCCGTCGCCATCGCCTGCGCGCGTCCGCCCGCTCGAGCCAAGCGCGTGCCAAATGAGTGTTCGCCCGCAGACGCTGTAGCCCTAAGGCCTTTCGCCGCCGCGTCTGTTGCTTTGCATGGAGTTCGGGTGAGCATTTGTGTGTGTTCCTAGACGCCGCTGGACTTCTTTGCTTAGTCCACACACACACGCGCACACTCATCCGCCATTAGCTGCCATACGCATAAATAAATTGCAAGAAAGCTTATTAAATACCGAAATAGAGAAATGAAGCGAATATATCTCCGTTAATGCTGACAGCATACAGCGTGTTTGTCGATATACGCGCGTGTATACAAATTGACGTTTATGCTCAAACGAGAGCCAGACGAATATGCTCCAATCTCCACTCGCTACATTTGCATATGTATTTGTGTATGCTTAGTAAGCGCCCGCACTGGCATGTGTGTATATGTACGCAAGTGTGGAATCAGTAAAGGAGCGCAAAATCGAAACAGTTAAGCTGAGGAGCAGCAGCTGCCACTTGTGCTAATGTTTCCTTTTGATATTCAAAAATGTGAAATGTTTGAGTGCAACTTTATACGCTCGAATGCGAGCAGATGAAATATGAAAAATGACAGAAATTTTCGGAAAAAGAAAGATAGTGAAGTTGGAGAAATGGCGAAATGAGAAAATGGATTGAAAAAGGATAAAGCGAACTGTTGAAAGGACTGAGTGCGTGTTTAACGGCGCATTTGTGCGAAAGGCAGGCGGATTATTTGGAGTAGAAAACATTTAGTGCAAAATTTGCTGGAGTTGTAAGTAGCTGCTTGCATCGGAAAACTTTATTTAACTTCCGCATAAAATATGCAAAGGCAATAAGGGAAAATATTTCAATGGTTTATACGTTACTTTTCAGCTGTCACCACATATATAGACCTACTGCTCCTTAATAATGCCGACGATGGAGGTTCAGTTTAATTTGATGTATTTTTGAAAATTTCGAGAGCGACTCGATATCTTCGCTTAAACTGCAAAGCTCCTAGATATCTGAGACAAACTGTAGGTAATGCTAGACAGAAATATAGGAGGTTTTCTCGCGCCTCTCTTATGCCTACTTCTTATGCCAACAACCATTTTGAGACCGCATGTTTTTCTTCGAACTTTTATCTCTTTTCCGTTTTTAAATAAGAGGAATGCCTGCAGAGTCTCTCTCTCCTCATAATGTTTTCGCAAAAGTCTGCTGCTGGAAAGAAGTAAACACAGTTGGCTATGTTCGTTGAATGATCGGATTAACCAGGCTTACTGATAATCCGATATACGTAAAAATATTGTGTCAAAATCACATTCATCTCTCGGTATGGCTTACAACTACTAAACTCTAATAACTCTTCAACAAGTAACGTGAGATATGTTAAAATATTAAGGTGTATATCTGTTTTTCAATCAGCTCATTATATAACTTTTATTCTTTTACAAATTAGCTCGGCCAGTGTATCTCCATCCTCTTTTCTCAATCTTTCTGACTCTATTCCTCTCATCCTCTGTTTTCCAATCAGCTGATTTTCTAACTTTTACTCTTTCATACATTTGCTCTCCCAATATATCTTTCCCCTTTCTCTATCTCGGTAACTTTATTCCTCTCATCCTCTCTTGCTTACTCTTTTTGTTTTTTAACTCCCGCATCTTTCTGTGCGGTCTATATAGAAAAGTAAAAACTTAATTTAAAAGTTCAGGAACTTGTCATCTTTAACTCTCATACCAATATATTTATAAATGTCGTTATTTTCTATATTATTACGTAGTATGTATAGGTATTCAAATCATTATTTGAAGTAGCCGTCGCTTCTCTGAAGTCTGTGAGGACTTTAAGCATATTTTTTCAAATTCTTAAGTACCTAAATTAATATTGTTTGATTGACCTGTAAAGAAATGAGAGTCTTACAAGTACAATATTTCACTAGATGGCTCTCGAAATTCCTAAATTGGTTATAAATCAAGAAGAACATATCTGAATCATTTTTCCGAATTACAAACAAAAAATAAAAATGTGTATATCAACGGAGAGAACAAATCTGAAAGCCATCTGAAACTGGAAGTGAATTTTACGAGGAAAATACAAAATATTTTTTATATTTGATTTAAAGTGAATATGTACTTTTTTGCTTAAGTAAAATCCAGCTGAAAGCTAAAAGTGAAAGCTAGATTAGAAGACTCAAAATTAGTTAGGATTGAGCTTAAGAGTCATGAACCCCTGGATTATCATAATGAATATTAATATTGTTTGGTTGCACCGAAGCTATAATATTCTTCTCAAATACATTAAAAGTATTTCTTAGAAAATCGCAATTTTGATTATTCACTTTGTATGGCAGTCAGTGTAGGCACTCTTGATCTAAACAATTTCTTCGGAGAACGCATAATTTTCTTAAACCACAACCCACTACAAATTTCGTTATATATCTACAAATGGAAAAGCTTTCAATACAAGCACTTGCTGCCGATCGTTCAGTTTATATGAAAGCCATATGATATATTAGCACTGGTTCGCATATAAGTTAACACAATATTTTATGAACTTCTTCATAAATTCCATTCCCACATTATATGCTAGAAACATACAAACCGTTTGCATACTTTGGAGTCC
>JBAWJQ010001274.1:0-117080 GCA_037783105.1 Bactrocera zonata | reverse complement strand
GCCAATAGACCAGTGCTCCATATGTAAGAATTGGTCTAATGATTGCCATGTACATATGATTGTATTGATTTTAGCCCCGTTCTTTTGTCTTTGTGTAGTGTGCCATATATTCTTTACATTTATCTAGAGTGATTTTCCTGCGCAGTTTGGTATCGATATCGACCCCTGATACTCAATGATTTTACTTAGTTTCATATTGCTAAAGTCCTCTTCATTAGCCTTTCTAGGACCGCCAATATGAAGGAGTTGAGGCTTATAGGCATAAAATCTGGTTTTGCTAAAAACACCACCTTGACCCTTTTTTAACGCCTTGTGGAATAAGATTACCCGATACTTGGGTAATATATCTTTTTAAACCTTAGAACTATTGGTTCCTTTAGCTTCCTTAGAATTAAGAGAATGATCCCATCTGAATCTGCGTCTGTTATCATATACAGAAGAAGCTGTTAATTTTACTTACTACCGCCTTGTTTTGAACCATTACCATTGATTGTTGTCCTGTCGGAAATGCGTGAATTTATCTCCTTTTTATTTGAATTAACCATCTCTCAACACAATATTATGGGTCAAAGATATAGTAAGTGCATTATTGCTTAAATATGACTGCTTCCCATCATATTTCCTGTTTAATTTTTTCCGAAACCATTTTCAAAACCAACATTAAGATGCCTTTTAATGCGCTTTGAACAAGGAGCTCCGTAGTTATTTCCAACAACGCTGCCGGCGATTTCAATTTAAGCGTTTGAAAACGATCGAATGTATTGAAATCTGATTATGTCTGTTCATCTGGCCCAGTAGTTGCGTGAGTTCTTACCAAGATATTTGAATTTTACCTTGATACTTATTGTATTTAAACACCTTATAGCTTAGTATGAGTGTGTTTTTGTCATCTGGCAGGCTAATTGTCGAAAATAAACTGTTTCGTCACTATCAGCAATTTGACCAATTGAAGGAAGCGATTATCTCAGAAGTGACCAGCTTTTACCAGTAGAACAGGAATTGTATGTATTCCATCAGGAAAAAAAAACAGGATACACACATTGATTGTGACTCGTCAGAAGCTCCGGGAGCTTCGTTGAGTTGTTCTTATGCATTCCACATACAGTCTAGAGCTGTTATCCACTGACTGCTACTTGTCGTTTTCTATGGCGAATGATTGTAATAGTGAAATTTTCGACTCAATTTAGCTTCTGAAAATCGAGTGTCTAGTTTCTTGTCAATAGCAACTATGATTTCAAAGACAGTATCATTTGGAATCTGTCAAGTTTGAAATAAGCTATACAAGAAGTCACTCTTACTATGCCAAATAAAACCTGAAATTTAATGCAATTTTACTAGATCACACATATTTCTTTTCCAAGCTGTTCTAACCTCAAATCGAACGAGCAAAGTCGCTTTGCAGACACACCAAAGCTCCAAAGGTGATTGTTAAAACTATTCGAAATATCTGTGTTTACAGAGAATTTGTCAAATAATAGTTTATACACAAACAGCAACAATAAAAGCCGGTGAACGGCAGCAGCAGTAGTTATTGCCCATCATTTAGATAAAAGTTAGTTAAACACAAAAACGGACAAAGTGATGCTGATCGAAAGCAATTCATCCTTTTATTAGACACAGCTTCATATCTATGTGTATGTGTGTGCATATATATGCGTGAGTAAATTTGTAGCGCCGATAAAACTTAAATTGAATTTCAAATTTACGACTAAAAACTTTTCCATTTGCTTCTATTAAATGCCATTAAAGTGATATCCATCGATATATTGCCACAGCAACAACAAAATATTATTTATATATAAATGTATATATGTATGTATGTGCGTTGCAGTTCATTGTTCATTGTGGCATATTTGTTGGCAGCCGCAGTTATAGGCATTTTTATTTTATCACTTTCTGATTATTCGCAATTTTCTCAAAACAACAGTTAGTATTTGGCTCATCCTTTCGCAGGTTTTTATTGCGGAATTTCAAGTGTCATTGTGACTTGTGGAATTCAAGTTGTTCGACGCAATTTCCCACAACCCACACCCGCAGCGGTAATGAAACATTCTAGCCCGCTGGGTGAGAGGAGGCGTCTGCTGCGCGGTGGCAAGACTTTTGCAACAGAAATTCGAAAAATAAAATAAAATGGAAATTCAAAAATATTGACTTTTACATATTTACAAAGCGGCATGCCATTCGTAGACTAGATATTTATCTAGGCACATAAATATTACGGGCTTGTGCGGGTGCCAGGCAGCTGGATTAAGCGAGTTGTAAGCTCAGGGGCACAAGCACGCAAATCAAATAGCATGTAGATAGATGAGTACAGCGAGTAATCTAGTGTATATATACAGAAATGCATGGTAGGTATAGGGGAGCTTTATCAATTTGTGTTTTGTATTTATTTGCCGCTTGTTTGTTGCATAAACCAACTGTCGGTGGCTGCCGCTGTATTCTAAACAAATTTTCCAAATCAATATTTGAGGAATGTGTTTTGAATGTGAAATGTGATTGGGTTCATGCCAATACACGCACACATACACTAATTGTGTGTGGCATAGCACTGTAGGCACAACAACGTTGCTGGCAGCAAGCGGCAGGCGCTGTGACATGGCAAAAAATGTCGAGGCAAAACGACAATAGCGACAACGAAAGGATTGCGCACGATTGTTGCCACAAATTGTTGAATTGTTGTGCGCCAGAGGCTTAGTGTGTGTCAAATTGACATATGAGTTCGGTGGCAGCAGTTATTTTTGTGCAAACACACTGATGCACTCATGTTAGCATACGAATGAAGTCATGTGTGTAAATTTTGTCTTTCCATAGAGTTAGTTTAATGTAGGCAATCCCTCTGTGGTTCATGTTTGTTGCTGGAAGTATTTTATAATATGTGAAGTTCACGTTTTTCCGTGTGGAGTTCTAATTTTGTAGCGTTAAATCGTTGCTGGGTTAATAAATTTCTCTAAAATCAGGAAAAGCGCGACCAAAGTGATGTAGGTGCCACACTGTTAAGCCAAGATAATGAAGTCCTGCATTCTAACCTCAATCTAATCTCTCCTGATTCCCTGTGGTTGTTCGTTACGCACATCTCTCATAAAAGAGCATTTTATAATTAGCCCTTTAGAGGCGGTCTGTGTCGCTGGATTAGTTAGATTATCAGTTCGATTCATATAGGGATCTGAGTTGGACAACTTAGAACGCCGGTCCGTTGTGATCATAAGACCCTCACAAATCAACAAAGCACTTTGGGCTTATCATAAATTAATTGAGTCGGCGGATGTCAGTTTGGCTATGTCTCCTAATTCACTGGAGGTAAGACTGCCGAGATTTTTCAATATAAGTAGAAAGTGCCTAGATGTTTCCAACTCACTCTCCTCTGTACAAATTTGACAATTTGCGTCCTACAAGACTTTTGGCTTTACCGCCTATTGGAGAATCTCACATATGAAAAACCCCTATGATTGCGGTAAAATGAACTTTGCTAAGGTCAAGTAGTTCAGTAGATCCTTTGCGTTCTTCTATAGGCCAAAAAGATTTTGCAGTCTCGCAGCTCACATCCAGTCTATTGAATCAATGTCTAAACACAAGATGTCAATAAAAATCCAACTCGGTACCATTCTGATGTGCCTCCTCTCGTTAACTTCTGGGTTGACAACGAGGCTTGGTACAGTTTCTAGCAAGGACAGACACTCTTTCTTTAGCTTTGAGCTTACAGTTAGCAAGCTCAGCGCTATCGTTGTCACTCTGGTGTCGGACTGAATAATTACTTGCTGGATAGAGTCTACACTGCGACCTTTATAGCAGCCACTTCTAACTGAAAAATACTACAGAGGTCCGTCAGTCTAAAGCTAAGATGGATGGAGAGCTCAGAAAACTTCCCTTTCAACGTTCCTTCCTAGCTTCGACCTATCCGTGAAAGAGGTCACTGCGCTTCTTCTTCAATTACCCTTTTCGTCCAGATGTCGCTCGTCGGTATATGAGCGGAGAAAAAGCATAAGCAGCCGTTGCCAGAGGTAGTGATCCAATTTTTCAGGAATGTGCTTGAAGTGGGAAAAAATTTTAGCATATCCGCGTTCGGAACCCTTCATATTTTTTATGATATTAGTGCTCCGAAGTTAACATTGTTTGCGGTGAAAGCTTCTTCCTCCTATAACAGCAAAATTCTATTTGTTAAAAAATCTTAGAAATATCTCTGATTATATGGCAGAAATATTTTGATGATAAATTTAACACTTTCTAATAATAATTGTTAAATGAATTCATAAGCTGTGCAGCAAGAGGATTCTCTGTGGAATTGTTGAAAGTCTTAAAATTTTGTATACAAATTATGCTTCATAATCCTACCACCATTGGAGTTGACTTAGCGTAGCTCCCACGACGGTCGGGTCTAAGTATGTCTAAGTAGCCGGAACGGAACTGAATTTATATCCTTGGCTGAACTGTCAACTTGGCACCATTCGAAATTAACTTAGCGTAGTTTAAATATCGCATTCGATGGATTCGATGAGCTGTACGAGATATACGACGACATTGACATAGTTCAGCGAATTAAAAGACAGCGGCTACGCTGGCTAGGTCATGTTGTCCGGATGGATGAAAACGCTCCAGCTCTGAAAGTATTCGACGCAGTACCCGCCGCGGGAAGCAGAGGAAGAGGAAGACCTCCACTCCGTTGGAAGGACCAAGTGGAGAGGGACCTGGCTTCGCTTGGAATATCCAATTGGCGCCACGTAGCGAAGAGAAGAAACGACTGGCGCGCTGTTGTTGACTCGGCTATAATCGCATAAGGTGCTACAACAACAACTTAGCGTAGTTTATAAAAAGTGTTGCCTACATTTAGGATGAAATTTTCTATAGTTCTCTCTAAGGTTTGGCGAATCGAATGAGTAGGCAGTAAAACTCAAACATTCGACGGCAAAAATGGATTTATAAAAAAGCAGACAGTTCATACACTTTATTGCGCCTTCCCCATACGCTTCGGTATATACGAAGTTCGACCGTATAACTTTAACCTTTATGCCAACAGATTTAATGGGTGGTAGCACAGACCATCACTAATCCTACGCTCCGGCCAATTTCGTTTAGCCGCCAATTTATGCAGTCTATTTTTGACACACATACATATATACTCCCATACTCCTTTCATATATTCAATTTAAATACATTTACTCTCGGAAAGGGCCAAATTTAATATGTGAATTGAAATTTGTACAAAATTGTCCCTTAAACGCGCCAAGCATCATCCGCAGGGTAAAGATGAATAGATGCCCGATTAAAACTGTCACCACAAATCGAAGCCCATTTTTATTAGTTATAGCAAGGGTTAAAATTATGTATGCACATACTGAATGCATGTGTCGCCGTTGCGCCTGCTGTGAGGTGTTGCAAACAGCAACGATAAATTTTTTTCGCACACAAATAAATTTGGCGCATTAATTTTTAAAGCGCACACGCACAAGCGCCATACAATTTTCATATACCACATACAACACTTACACACACAAACATATAGTAGAAGCATATGCAAAGTGGCGCTCAGACTGCTGGCGTAAATTCGAAAATCCGGCCGAGCGGATAAATATAGTTACGCAGGTCCTTTGTGACGCATAAACAACAGTACCAAGTTCCCCAACCGAGCAAACTGCCGCATATGATTGTGTGTTAATGTGTGTGATATATATGTACATGTGTGTGTGGCTGCCACTGCTGTGGGATTTGTTTACAATTGTTGTTGTTTATTGTTTGTAGTAAAGTTTAGTTTCGAAAATGTTTGCCTTATTTCGGGTTGACTACGTGAAGCACCGAAAAGTACTTGCCACATTGGCATTGAAACGCGTCCACACGAAGGCCAGAGTGGTGGGCGTGAGCGTAAAGTGCACTTGAGTGGGCGTGCCGCTGTTGGGAAATGTATGCGTGATAAATTACGTGCGTGTATTTGCTGCCACATAGTTGTGTGTGTGTGGGCGTGTGGACGCTTTCGCGCACACTTATGACTCTTCACGGGTTTCATGAGTACAGCAAGTGAGCGTGCGATGCTGCGCGTCCTAAGTGTGGCCTCAGCGCTGCCATTACCAAAGTCCAAAGTCCGTTTTAGCACACAAATTTTTAATGCCTACACGTAGATATGCATACATATTTACGTATACATGTATGTGGGGTCATCATTGGGTCCGGAAGCCCCAAAGCGCGGCGCGTGTCTGCTGTGGCTGCGTGTGCGCCTCTCCAGCGAGTTTTGTTATTTGTGTGCACATGTACTTGTGTTTGTTTATTTGTTTGCCAAAATCCTTTCATATCGTACATAAATAAACGGCAGTTTAAATAATTGACAAAAAGCACAACAAACATTGGTACGCGGGAAAATTGCTGTCGAAGCGCTGCAAAATCAAAAACAACTATTGACGAAGTTGAGTACCCAAGGTTTGTTGCTTCAGTACATTGCACTCCATATGTATAATAATACAATGAAGAAATACTTCTGCTACAACACAGCCACTTTAAGAAAATTTTAAACCTAACCTCCAAATGAGTGAAAGAATGGCGGTAAGAGGAACTGGCAATTGAAGCGTATACAATTACAGAATTTTATACAGTTCATTGAAATATATTCATTTTCTTAGATTCTTTTAAGGAAATGAAGCTCGATTTCTGTAGTGTGGCCCAACATCCAGTTGGTAATTCTTAATTTTTTTAATAGTGTAAGTTGTTGGTCCTTGTGACGAAGAATCAAAACTAAATATACCGAATTTGACAAAAAAAAACATACGTCTTCACTCACTTTAATATAAATCTTTATAATCGTCTTCAAAATATGTATGTTCATGAGTCAAAGCTTAATCTAACTTTCCAAACACTTCTTGTAAGCTTCGGCTTCAGTGCCTTCATCGAATTTTGGATATTTCGGTTTCGGCTCATTTTTGGAGCACAATTCGCTAGAACTTTGGAGAGTTTCGGCGCAGTAATCATAAGCTCACTTTTGATGAAGGTAGGATTCTCAGTTATTTTGCGTCATCTTTTTGACGTCGCTTTTGAAATAGGTTCACTTATTTTGTTACGAGTCTAGCATATACATGCTTCATACCCAAAACATTAACCAAAATGTGTTGAGTCGATTTATATGAGATGTTGAGATCCCTTATTATTTATCTGATGCTAACCCGACGATTTCCAAAAACTGTTTCTTTAACTGTTTCGATGTTACCCTCATTGACAGAGGTGGATGAACGATTGGTATGAGACAAGTTTTCAATGGCTTTGCGACATACACTGAATGCTTTGTGGCAGTCAAATACCTGTGTTGGTGATAAAATAGACTCTCCGAAAGGGATCTGTTAATTGATTTTGTTACAAAAAAGAAAAAATCGGCAGACAAAACTTTTTGCTTCGTAAATAAATATACCAGTCCGGGTCAATTTTGCACATATGTTATATTTTACAATTCCGCTAATAAAGGGTTATCCATTTTGAATTTCCCTTTTCTTCAAAAAAAGTAGGGATATTTTTCGTATGTTTCAATCGAAGCGGTATTGTCCGGATAGACGGATAAGGAGAAAGTCTAACGATGTGATATCACACGATTTTGGTAGCCAATAGACCTGCCCAAAATGTGGAATTATCTGCTAATTGCTTTCAATAAATCCGTTGATTGATGCGATATGTGGAAATTAGCGCCGTTTTGTTGAAACCAATTGTACTCCAGAACACAAGCTTTAACTTCAGCCATCAAATAGTCGGTTATTATGGCGCAATAACGGTCACCATTCGTAGTTCCCTTCTCTCCGGCATCATTTTTGAAGAAATATGGATCGTTGATTCCAACGGCTTGGAAACCACTCCAAACCGTTGTTTTTTCTAGACGAAATGGCAGCTCTTGAATCTCTTCAGTTTGCTCCTCGTCTTAAATACGGTAATTTTGCTTGTTTACATACCCACAGAAATGGGGCTCATCGCTGAACAAAATTTGGCTGGAAAACGTCGGAGCTTCGTGGATCTTTCCAAGAACTCGTAAAGCGAAGTCGCTTAGGATAGTCAAGCGACTTCAATTATTGCACAAGCTGTGTTTTGTATACTTTAAATTTATGATCTCGAAGTAAAATACGCCAAGTCGTTGCATACGTCAATTCGAGTTGCTGCGAACTGCACCGAATCGCCTCGTCCCGACACGTGATAAAGAAGTGGAAAACTCATTCGCTCTGTCACGTGATGAAAATATGAATTCTCATCCGATTGCTCAGACAGGAGGAGACAGGTGTAAAAAAAAATGGCGCAGCCTGGTGACATTGATCCTGACTGTCCTGGTGGTCTGAAAAAAAAAAAAAAAATCAAAAGAAATTCTTAATCAATAAAGATGCAGTTAATTAAAATTTTTGTGAAAAATGGCGACTGCCTGAAAATAAAAATAATTTTTACGCTTTTTTTTTGAAATTCCTGAAATTTTTTAAAATATTAAAACAAAAATTTTGATACGATGCTGGTAGGAACGATAAAGGATTATATAAAGAAGGTTTACACAAAATTTCAAGTAAGTCGGTTGTATAGAACTTGAGATAATGCCGGTACCGTGTGGAAAAAAGTAGTTTCGAGAAAAACGCGTTTAAAAAAGTGAGTCTACCTACCTACCGGGGTAGGTATTGCGTCACTAAAGTAACTGTAGCTCTTAAAATAATTTTAATTTTTAAAAATCCTTTGGAGGATGTGTTCTTAAGGGTCTAAACTTTAAATACATATATGAAAAAAAAAAGATCGAATTTTTTAAAATTCTAGAGCAGAATACCCCCTTAATGCTAATAATAAATGCACCTGTGAAGGGTATGCTTACATATATGAAATATTGACTGACAAATTTTAGGTATCAATGTATGGCAGTTTGCTTAAAGTTCAGGAAATACCAAGCTGATTTAGGAAAAAGAAAATCAAGGGTACTCTGTTTGTGAAACTGAAAAAAAGTCCTTGAATAAAAATAATCGTGGGTCATGATATCTTTTACTGCCACGACATTCATAAAAACACTTGAAAGGTACAAATTCAATATATTTATGAAAGTATGTATATAAAAATCAGAATGTATACATTTGTACGCAAACATAACGGACACACTTTGCCACATATGAGCGCACGCAAGCTCAATGAAGGACTGATGAACGTCCCTAGAGAATTCCAACACAAACAGCCGCAAACAAGTCTCCAAATATAATACATATATTATATAAGTATGTTTCTAAAAAAGGTAAGCGGCGGCACTTTGGATCTATAGAATGAATGAATGAATGCATGAATTGTGGGACAAGCGAACGAGCTGTCAAAGCACTAAAGGACCCAAAAAAAAGGCTGCGAAATGTGACGAGAGATTTTGATAGAGCCGTTTGGACGCTTGGCCTGCAAAGAATTTTCAAATGCTTAAATTAAGAAAGCTTTACGTTTATTTACACAATAAAATGTCCATAGAAATATGCTCTATACACATATGTATATGTTCGTATATATATGTATGCATGTACATATATATATATTGTGTATGTATATTTGCTTCTGTGGCAGTGTGAATTCTGTGCGTTAGTTTTGGCTTACAAAATAGTGAAATATTGTTGATGCAGCGAGGAAAAAAGCTGTTGAGAAGGATTGGAGAGATTGGAAAAACGAATGCGTGAACTATATATGTATGTGTGTACGAGCATGGGTGTGTGTGCCTGATATTGAACGGTATGTTTTTGCAAACGTATGTGATATGACCCCCAACCGATGTGTCGTAGAGGCTAAAAAATCTAAGCGAATTCTGTGAATACGAGCAAATCGTGATGCATACATTTAAGCCTACGGAAATGTATACATATGTATAAATATATAAATATATATATATACAAATATGCATGCTTTATTCATATGCACTTACACACATATATAAATGAATTAAGCTTTAGAAATTAAGTATGAGTGCGCTGCAAACTGCTCAAGGCTAACAAGTGTCAGGGCTGTGCGCCAGGTTGGCAGCATACACAGTGCGTCCCATGCAATGCTGCTTTGCATTAAGGCTGAGAAAGCCTTGTGTTTGTGATTTTATGAAATTTCATATGAAATATATATATGTATATAACATGTATACATATGTTTAATTGAACTGGTGTATTTTGAATAAAATCTGTTTATTTATATTTAATTGTACAAAGCAGTTTACGAAGGACTGACTGAGCAGGAGCACAAGAAATGTAGCATACATGCAGGCGCTCTAACACACGCACGTATGAGTGATTAAGTTTTGCAATTGCATTCTTCTGGTTTTGCTTAGTAAATCCAATTGCACTTGAAATTGAATAAATAAATGGATTTGAGAACTCAAATTGTGTTTGGAAATTTTTTTGTAATCTTACAAATTCAAATTTTCCTTTCGAATTACTGGCATATAACTGAGTTTATTTTAGTTAATTTCTTTTTGATAATCAAATCTTATTTGCGATTGGATATTTTAAAGTAAATGTCTTTTTATGACATTTTTATTGAATAAAGTGTCAGGAATTTTAGTATATTAGGCGCTCTTCTCCTTTTTAGCTTAGGTTAGGTTATAACGGCTTACATGGACCAACAAACACACATTTTTGTCGAAATTTTTTTTAGGGTTATATTCGTCTTCAACAATTTTTCTTCTTCAAAGGCTTGTGACACTAAATAATTGAATTTTTGATACAAGCATTTCAACTTTAATATACGAGTAATCCTTGAGCAACTTTAGAACGGAAAATAATGCATCCGAGAACTCTCTCAACAACCCGGCCCTTCATTTCTTCTTTATAGTTTCCTTAAAATGTGAGATTAAAAATACGAAGTGAATTCCTATTCAAACCAAGAATTTGTCCGCCATTTTAGATTAGGTTAGATTATAATGTCTGGCGCTCAAGTCTTACATGGTCTTGTATTGCTAGACGGAGACTCGGTTTAATTTGAGCTGAAGCAGTTTGAGCTTTTTGCGAACTGGAGTTCGCAAATGATTTATCATTTTTATACTTCACCCAGTCCCTTGAAGTTCAAAGCTTCTAGAAACCCAAGGCGAGTCCTGGACAAAGCTTAACATAAGCATAGGAGGACAGCGTCTCTCTCATGCCTACTTCCCTTCATTATTCGTCGTTTCTTATGTCTATTCGGCTAGCATGTTCGTGCCAGTTAATTTTGACCAACAACCTTCCTGTAGTCATTCTTGCATATGATCTTGGCGATCCCGCATTACCTTAAAGCATTCCATTTTACCATGACCTGTCCATCCGCTCGTTCGGAATTTTCATAGTGTATCATTTTTAGGGACTTATGTAGTTTCTGTGCTGGTTCGGTGGCTAGTTGAATGTCACTTTTAGTAATCTCATCATTTATTTCGTTTCCCGAAATTTCTTTGTGACTTAGAACCTTCCTTCTTTTTAGAATTGCTATTTTTTAACATGTAAACACTCTTTCGTTCAGATATAGCAATATCAGCTGTCGCTGAAACAGTTGTTGCATAATACTAAAAATAGGAATACAAAACAGATACATATATCAACTTAGCGTTCATGTTATTTTAACATGAAGTTTGCTGTTTTGATTTTGCAATTAAAAACAGTAATGATCTTGACACTCGCAAAGCTAACTTACAATGGGCTCAACTTACACATTTCGTAAATTTTTATATTTTTCTGATGCTAGCCAAGACTAGTTTATAGAAGCGAGATTTTTGTTATTTTTTAAAAGCATTTATTAGACTTAGAGCTCTGTAAAACACTCGGCTGGGTATTGAACCAAAGAAATTGCTTTCCGATTTTCGAAGTTAGCTTTCTAACTCTAAATATTTGATTTCGAATTTCGAATTTTAAGTAAGTGAGTGCTTAGAAAAACTAAAAACGTCGATATCATCAATGTATTTCTTCTCTTCAATGGTTTATTACATATTTGGGTCAAGTTTATAGGGCAGATGCTGTATGAGGTCAAATGTGAACCAGGATTTCTAAAACAAATTTTTTATTTTTTCGAAGATCCGCTTTGGTCTTTTATGAAATGTTATATACTATACTAAAATATATTAAACACAACATAAATAAGAGCAAAATATGGATGGTTTCCATATTTTCGAAGACGAGGTTGAAGTTTAAAGTTCTCCATTTAGGTGTGTACTTAAAAGCTCTTATCCTCTGAAAATTCAGAAAGAAAAAGAGGAAACCACCTTGGTTTATACCACAGTTATCGGAAATCAGATCTTTAAGCTAAAGACTGTTTCATAAGGCATGTAAAAATCGACTCAGTGCTGATTGGGCATTGCTATGTATAAAGGAAAGCCAAAAGGTCTTCTTCAAGGACCTTCTTGGAAAGCGTAAAGGTTGAAATGAATTCTATAGACACCTTCGCGAACATAGAAAAGTTGCTGGGATTAAAATCAACCGCTTTCATAAGTTTGTGGTAAGTTCAAACTCTTCATTGATCTAAGAGGGTCTGCTAATCCACTTTTAGAAGTTCATGATTCATCGCTTTTGTACCAACCCTACGACCAGACCTAATTGAGCATTTCGATTTCGACTTTTTATAAATTATACATAATTATAAATTATATTCTCGTCATGAATAAAAACAATTTAACCTATAATTAAAGAACTTTTGACCGCGTTTTGCCCGATTTCGTCCCATTGTTCATACCAGCATTGCTGGCAATGATAATGTTGATGATTTTGATGGCGTGTCACTCACGCAGAACGTTCAACATGAAAAATAGCAAAGTTGACAACTGACAAGTGTTGTAGTTGTACTGTCATTGTTGCAACATAAACATTGTGACAGGCATAAGACATGACAACTAAAGAAGTGAGAGAACATTTACAAATTGTAGAAAGAGTAAGTGACAATAACAACAAATAGGAATAAGCGATGTCACAGGAAAAAATATTAAACGATATATGTATGTGTTCCTTTAAGAATAGTAACGAAGCATACATGTAGGAATGGGATATCGGGGTAGGTGGCAACTCTACGCAGGCGAGGAACGACAGAACATGAAACGAACGGACAGAGGACGAAATAGGAAAAACGGACAAGGAATGCACAGTCAAGTAAGATACACCGCCACGATCAGTCGTCAAACTGTGCGTCAACTATTGTTCTAAGTGATAAGTTAGTATATAAGCATTGGCATATGTACGTCAGAGAATTTAAATAAACGTGATCGTCAGTGAACGAGCAAAGTGTTTTTATTACAATCAGTAAAGTGTGTTTTACTACAATTTGGGGGCTCGTCCGAAATGTGTGAACAAGTGCGGTGCTAAGTGAAAAAAAAACTATTACGCAGGCCCGCAGGCAAATGAAAGTGAAAGGTGATATTGCCAAAGTACGCAGTAGACAAATTAGCGCGCTCGCAAATAAGCGCATGTGAAAAGCAACGCATTCAAAGACAATTTGATTTGCGCAAAAACAAAATCAGACAATTTGCAGAACAAAGTGCAGTGAAAACGCGGTGTAGGTGCTGTACGTAAATTTTAACTTCCCCGGAATTGTGGGTACTCCAACGGACACAGTACCGTTTTACCGGTGAATAACAGTTATTCTAAAACAAGTGTCTGGCCAAGTAGTCACAGTTAAAAGTAGAAAAAACAATCAAAAGCATTAAAACGAAAGTGCCAAAAGACGTTAGCCGGAAAGAGACAGCAACGTACTTGCGTACTCTTTATGTGAATTTGTGTGTGTCCGCTTATATTCCGAAAAGCAGCGCATCGAACAGTTCTGCCAACGGAAAGGCACCAGCTTATATACGTATAAATTCTGAGACGCTTTTACATACATATGTACCGATAAACGGCGCAAGTCAAAGCGTCTATCAAGTACATAGTGAGAGTGAGCGTGCATCTACTTGGTACAGCAGCAGGTATAGCAGCGAGAACAACACAACAGGCAGCAACGTATAAATTCTGAGACGCTTTTATGTACATATGTACCGATAAACGGCGCAAGTCAAAACATCGATCAAGTATATAGTGAGAGTAAGCGTGCATCTACTTGGTACAGCAGCAGGTATAGCAGCGAGAACAACACAACAGGCAGCAACGTATAAACTCTGAGACGCTTTTACATACACATGTACCGATAAACGGCGCAAGTCAAAGCATCGATCAAGTACATAGTGAGAGTAAGCGTGCATCTACTTGGTACAGCAGCAGGCATAGCAGCGAGAACAACAACAGGCAGCGAGAACAACACAACAGGCAGCAACGTATAAACTCTGAGACGCTTTTACATACACATGTACCGATAAACGGCGCAAGTCAAAGCATCGATCAAGTACATAGTGAGAGTAAGCGTGCATCTACTTGGTACAGCAGCAGGCATAGCAGCGAGAACAACAACAGGCAGCGAGAACAACACAACAGGCAGCAACGTATAAACTCTGAGACGCTTTTACATACATATGTACCGATAAACGGCACAAGTCAAAGCATCGATCAAGTACATAGCGAGAGTAAGCGTGCATCTACTTGGTACAGCAGCAGGCATAGCAGCGAGGACAACATAACAGGCAGCAGCAGCAAATTAGCGACGGCGAGGATTAGCGTAAATAGAAGTAGTCGTGGAAATTGTGGGTATTTGTTTTCTCTTATTTATATTGGTTATATCTAATTTATCCTAAGTTATTTTGATTGAAATTACATATGTATGTCACTGCGGACAAGTAGTTAAAAATTATATTTAATTCTCGGGTTAATATTGTTCATACTATAAGTGTAAGTTTTGTTTTGTAAGATGGATACCGACACGATTAGAACTATGACGGTGGAAATGCTGAAAGAAAAGCTTAGGGAACTTAATTTAAGTGTTGTTGGTAGGAAAAAAGAACTGCAACTGCGATTGCTACAGCACATGGTTTTCGAAGGGGAAGAAGATGCTCCTAGTGAAAACGAATCGACAAATTCAATTTACGATGATGCTCCGGTGGATAATTTAGGTGGGCAAAGAGCGATGTTTACACTGCGCGATGTAGAAGATGGTGTTTCGCCATTTTCTGGTGATGGTACGCGCGGAGTGAATCACTGGGTGGAGGAATTCGAAGATGTTGCTGACACTGTAGGTTGGAGTGACCTACAGAGGTATGTGTATGCGAAACAATTGCTTAAAGGTGCGGCTAAATCGTTCGCTCGGGGCTTAGTAGGTTGCAGAGACTGGAAGAATCTAAAAGATGCATTGTTAGAAGAGTTCGGCGAAAAGTTGTGCGCCTCTGAAATCCACCGCGCGTTGAGAAACAGGCGAAAGGAAACTAGGGAAAGCATCTACGAATATTTGTACGCACTGATAGAAATAGGGAAACCTATCAATCTCGATGAAAAAAGTATTGTGGAATATTTTGTAGAGGGAGTACCAGACACGAGGTCAAGTAAAGCTATGTTGTACCAGGCGAAAAGCATAAAGGAACTAAAAGAACAGATCCGAGTTTACGAAAAAATTAGAGGGGGACCAACGTCGTCAAACAGAGTGTCCACGCCTCAGACAGGGTCAGGGAAAAATTTTAGTGAAAGGATGCCACAAAGGAACAAGTGTTTCAAATGCGACAAAGAAGGTCATTTTGCCAGAGAATGTCCTGGGTCAGGACCCAGTAATGCAATATGTTTTAAATGTAGGCAAAGAGGCCATATTGCCAAAGATTGCAAAATGGTTAAAGGTGAGCGAGTAAACACGTTAGGCCACCACAAGGGGAGCAAACGGAAAAGTAGCCTAATATTTATCGATGTGTCAATTAATAACGTTACTTTTAGTGCGCTAGTAGATACAGGCTGCGACTCATGTATAATGAGATATGATACCCTCTTGATGTTAGGTGACATCGAGCTTAGTAGGGAGAAGCGGAAATTGTATGGAATAGGCAAGGGGCAACTCACGACATTGGGTTGCTTTGACGCTGAAATCGAGATCGACGAGGTGGTGTTGGAAATTACTTTCCACGTAGTAAGAGAACGCGATATACCGTACGCTGCCATAATAGGAAGCGATGTCCTCAAGGACGTGGAACTGGTTTTTAGGCAAGGGACAGTAACGTTCAAGAAAACGAGTACTCGAGTAGCACCGGGTAGTGACGACACCGGTGGGAAGGTTAGCAAGGCAGAGTCGGAGTGCCAGGGTGGCAGCTCTGAAGAGGTTGAGACCGAGATGAGGGTTTCGCACCGTAAGTCGGTGGAGTTGACAGGATTAGCCCAGGGTGAAGTTTCCAGGGAAGGTGTCAGCGTAGAATGGGGAAATGGTTTCTTGAGAGAGTTTGAAGCGTTGTGTCTAGCCGAGAATGAAGGACCAGAAGAGAAGTCGAAGGGAATCGACGTATCGCATTTAGATGGAAGTATTGCCAAGGAAGTAGAGCGCCTAGTTAATACATACATGCCCGGAAAGCCGTCAAGCGCACCGGTGCAGATGAAGCTTATTCTATCGGATGATAGGCCCGTGTGGCAGCGTCCACGTCGAACGTCAGTTGAAGACCAGCGTTACATAGATGAACAGGTGCAAGCCATGCTAGAAGAGGGGATTATACAATACAGCACTTCGGAATATGCATCACCTGTGGTACTGACGAAGAAAAAAGATGGGACAAAGCGGTTTTGTTGCGATTTTCGCAAAATTAACGAGAGAATTGTTAGGGACAACTTCCCGATGGCCCTTGTAGACGAAGTGTTAGATAAGTTGCAGGGCGCGAAAGTTTTCACAACCCTCGACCTAAAAAATGGGTTTTATCACGTACCAGTCGAACCTGACTCGCGAAAGTATACTTCGTTTGTCACCCACAGCGGCCAATTTGAATTCTGTTTCGTACCATTTGGTATTACCAACTCACCGGCAGTGTTTTGCAGGTTTATTCGAGCAGTTTTTCAGAATATGCTCAAAGATGATACGATTATCATATACATGGACGACATCGTTATTCCCGCCAAGGATGAGAACGAATCGTTGGGAAAACTACGTAGGGTACTGAGACAGGCTAGCGAACATGGGTTACAGATAAAGTGGGAGAAATGTCAGTTCATAAAGAAGCAAATTAATTTTTTGGGGTACATCCTGGAGAACGGTCAAATTTTACCGTCAGTAGAGAAAACCAGGGCCGTGCGAAACTTTCCTATACCGACAAGTAAAAAGGAAATACAGAGGTTTTTAGGATTAACATCGTTTTTTAGGCGTTTTATACGAGACTATTCCATAATAGCCAAACCACTCTCAGACTTACTCAGGATGGATGAAGCTTTCAAAATGGGCGTAGACCAGTTATTAGCTGTAGAAGAGTTGAAAAAAGCATTGATTAACGCACCGGCATTAAAACTTTTTGACCCTTCTGCGGAAACGGAAGTACACGCAGACGCTTCTAAACAGGGTTTTGGAGCGGTCTTGTTGCAAAGGGATTCAGAGGATCGATTGTTTCACCCTGTCGAGTATATGAGCCGCAAAACTACATGGGCGGAAGAAAAGTATAGCGCTTTCGAGCTAGAGGTTTTAGCAGTGGTTAAGGCATTGCAGAAATGGAACGTATACCTTAAAGATAGGAAGTTCAAGATAGTTAGCGATTGCAACGCTTTCGCCATGACGGTCAAGAAGAGAGATGTCCCAGATAGGGTTATGCGGTGGGCTATGTATCTGCAAGAATACGACTACAGGGTTGAACACAGGTCGGGGTCGCGTATGAGGCACGTGGATGCACTGAGTCGCGTTTATTGTTTATTAGCCGAAGATTCACTAACAGTTAGACTGAGAGAGGCGCAAGAGCAAGATACGTGGATTAGAGCAGTGAAGAAGATCCTGGAAACAGGAAGTTATGAGAATTTCTTCTTGAAGAACGGTATAGTTTATTGTGACACCATAAAAGAACTGCTCGTAGTACCATCCAGCATGGAAACAGAGATAATTAAACTAGCACACGATCAGAATCATTTTGCTCGGAAAAAGACACAGGAACTTGTAGAGAAAAACTACTATATACCAGATTTGACAGAAAAGGTAGCAAAAGTTGTAAAGGGATGCGTGGAATGCATAATCGTAGACGCAAAAAGAGGCAAAAAGGAAGGGTTTTTGCATCCAATAGATAAAGCATGTGAGCCGCTAGGGACCTATCACATTGATCACGTCGGGCCATTAACCGAAACACGCAAGAAATATAACCACATTCTAGTAATAGTGGACGGGTTTTCCAAGTTTACATGGTTATACCCTACAAAGTCTACGGGGGTGGATGAGGTGATCGATAGGCTGGAGAGACAGGCTTCGATATTTGGCAACCCCAAACGAGTAGTAACCGATAGAGGGGCAGCATTCACGTCTAATAGCTTCAGGGACTATTGTAACAAAGAAAACATACAACATTTTTTAATCGCAACAGGAGTACCACGCGGGAACGGGCAAGTGGAGCGCGTACACAGAACGGTCATTCCAATTATAGCTAAGAAGTGTCAAAGCAACCCCACCCAGTGGTACAATCAGGTGCCGAAGATACAACAAGTTTTAAATAACACTGTTCCGCGCAGCACTAGAACATCGCCCTTTAAAATTCTCACCGGGTTAGATATGCGGGTAAACGATTACCCAGATTTGAGACAAATATTAGACGATTTAACAATAGAAGAGCTAGATACCGAACGAGACTTAGTAAGACAAAGTGCTCAAGAAAATATAAATAAAATACAAAACGAAAACTGTAGAACTTTCAATAAAAATAGGAAAGAAGAAGTTAGCTACAACATCGGTGATCTAGTTGCTATCAAAAAGACTCAGTTCGGGACCGCTATGAAACTGAGGCCAAAATATTTAGGACCGTATAGGGTAGCCGCCAAGCTAAACCACGGTAGATATGAGGTGAGGAAAGTGGGTAACCACGAGGGCCCGCTTAGAACAACAACCATAGCTGAAAATATGAAGCCATGGAGCTAGCTATTCGAGGTCGAATAAGGTGTCAGGGTGGCCGATTGTAGGAATGGGATATCGGGGTAGGTGGCAACTCTACGCAGGCGAGGAACGACAGAACATGAAACGAACGGACAGAGGACGAAATAGGAAAAACGGACAAGGAATGCACAGTCAAGTAAGATACACCGCCACGATCAGTCGTCAAACTGTGCGTCAACTATTGTTCTAAGTGATAAGTTAGTATATAAGCATTGGCGTATGTACGTCAGAGAATTTAAATAAACGTGATCGTCAGTGAACGAGCAAAGTGTTTTTATTACAATCAGTAAAGTGTGTTTTACTACATACATGTAATTGTAAATATATAAGCTCCTAATATATTAGGGTGATTCGTAAATGTGGGTTCAGAATTTTCTTGCCTTAGGTAAAGTAACATCTATATATATGGTTTGGGCTGCAACCATTGTCAATGAGTATGCAGCATTGCTACCTAACGACTTTTTATATACTTTGAGGTAACACTCTAGCATAGAAAAATTCGTATTAAAGAGAATTTTTAGTATCATAGAAGTGGCAACAATATCGGCAATAAATTGTTTATTATCACTTTGTTAATTTTTCACAAGGAATTCGGTTGTTATGGAAAACCAATTTCTGTAAGTTCTACAGCTAAGCTTTTGTTATATAACTATGCCTCAAGAACTTTCAAGTGAGAGTCGATTACTTCATCAAATATATAATTTGTATACTTTACTCTGCTTAAATAAATTTCCGTTAGCCTGAAGCTATATTTTTCCCACTATCGCGACAAAGCGACGTCTAATCTCGAGTCCGTACCATCTGAGTCTAACACTCGTTCCTACTCACTATTTACCCCCAGGCACTCGCACTCACATTAATCCAAGCGCAGCTCTTCAAAGATACAACGAACTCGCTACTCAGCAGTCCACCATGAGTACTGCGGTGTCTCTCGCCGTCGTACGCGGCGAATTAGCCGAAAAGTTTTCAAGGCACGTCGCCTCGCTCTCAGCATCAATTTCAGTAGGCTCTGCAAGTTTCTTTTTCGCCACTTGTTTGCAGCTACAAAGGGGTGGTGTGGCGGTGGCTGAGGTGTCTGTAGTTTCGCTTTCATAGCAATTTGTCACATATTGGGTTGGTCTGTTTGCCTAAATATGTTGTATATAGTACCTTTTTGAGCGAATAATTTTTGCTTTCGTTTGGTTTTTATTTTTTGCGTGCGTTGCGTATTTTACGCACGTACATTTATGTCCTCGGAAATATGAAACGCTTTGTGATTTTTAATGAACTTAAGTGTGCGTAAGAGCGGCAACTTCTAAATGCTGGACCATGGCTGGTGTATGTCACATGTGGATCCAACTACATATACAATCAAGCTTTACATGCATATGTATGTGTGGCTTAATATGCGAAAGAAAAATAAAATAACAGCTAAAAGCGAGACGTGCAACAAACGGCCAAACAGGAGTTGCATAAGTATTTATACACCCTCGACGCCTATAAGAAATCGCTGCGAGCTCCAAAATGTCCCGCTTGTTCGTGGTTTTGTATGCGGCACACACACTTTTACATAACTTTACATAAACCCCGCTTATTCAGTACCGGTCCAGCCTTTGCTCTGCAACTTTTGTTGCCGCTCCACTTTTTTCGCCCGTCCAGTGTGCGCTTTTCTCTGTCAAAGCTGTAGTTACTAAAGTAAGTTTTGCGGTGGACGCGCGCAATATCAGTCAATGGGCACTTTTTCAGCTCCGCAGCACACCATGTCGTGGTCACCAATATGCCGCGCTGTGCCAACCTATCTACGCGCGACCACACCTCCACCTCGGGCACTCGGACTGCTACCCTAATTGGACCGAAATTCAACGACTGAATGTCGCGTCGCGGTTTTGCTTGCAGTACGCCGGCTCCACTATTGGATGTCGTCGCAATGTTGTACAATCGCTGGCTTGTTGTTGCCTTGTTGTTTTTGTGACGTTTATGTGTGTATGTGTGTGGCTGTGGGTTGGTGTGTGTGCGCGCACTAATTAAAAGCATCGATTTTCGTTGGTCCGCTAGTTGGTTGTGCGTCAAATTGGACCACATCCAGGCAAGCCAATGCAATAACTGTAACTTTGTTGGCTGACGAGAGTGAATCGAGTATTTTTTCAGTAGAGAAAATTAATGTCGACTTGTTAACTTTTGGTAATAAATTTTAAAATACGTACGCGCCGCTGTAACGGTGTTCTTATTGAGGCAGAAGAGTAGAGTACAGCGACACTTTATTATACTCAAACAGTCTTTAAGGTAATTTTGGTTTTTGTTTTTTTGTAGTTGGATGGAGATATAACTGTGGTCATTCAAGCCTCTTTGTGCTTTCTCTATCTACAGAGTGACTTTAATGTTCTAGGGTTAACTTAGGTACCACGTCTTCATCCTGCAATGTGGGGACTAAAAACTTCGATCGAGCCTGGATTTTTTACTTCGAGGTTACGACGTGAAAATAAATGTGTCAGTAAGAGATCTACGTCAACCTTTACCGTAAAGTTTTTGATCGGTACGTTGAGAGAGGGAAATCTTATGATAAGATAAACAGATGAAAATTGCACAGCGACCTAAGGTGTGCTTATTGTGCCCTCTCCTAAATCACAACCCACCTATCCCGAGTATACTGATAAGTTCCAATTTTCTGCCAGATCCATGTTATATTAGTGCTTCCTGAGCTGTGACAAATAGCCTGAGTTTGTCCCTAGGGATTACTTATTCAAACCTGATGAGGTTGTAACCCCCCATCAGTAACTTGACATCTCGTATACCTTGGAGTTATTGCTATCCGCAAGTAGTAGTTTGGAAGTGGAACCATTCCATTCAACTTTACTGCTAGAGACACCTTGAATTTCTTGGTGAAATTTACCCTTTTGGTAATTCTGTTCCTTAGGAGAAGAAGAAGAATTCCTTCTTTTACCAGGGTGAGATTGCCTTACCTCTGCCACACCCTTCTGCTGCCATTTGAAGCAGTGTGTGCTTGGCTACCTGACCGATTACTACCTGAAGTCATGTGAGGTCAAGCATGACTTCAAGAGCTGCCGTCGGTAAAGATCTTCAGTTCACATAATTTGGGATCTTGAGCCTGACTTAAGGACTTTATTAAAGAAAAGTTCGAATGGACTCGCTGGAGATGTCGAGCTCTCTTGCCATTTCTCTAACATTTGCCTGATGAATTTCAAGCGCCATATCCCTCACTTTTTTTAATATTTTCATCAGTTGAAGAGAGAGTCGTCTATAACGAGGCATAACGATATCTCGATCGTCTTTGAATGCTTTTTACCACTCGTAGACTTATGTTTTTGATAAAACTAAATCACCGTAAGTCTTTTCAAACATACTTAACGATTCCGCACACAAAATTAGGTTCAAAATACAAATTGAAGAAAAATTCTTTGTTCGATGTACCGAAACAAACTGGTTGAAAGATGGTGCCAGTAACAGTAGACTTATTAATTAAGTGTAGTCTTACCATCTTAGCCATGTTTTAATCAGAAAATTTTATTGCTTTTTTAGTAACTCCAAATCAAATTTTAATTATCATAATTAATTGTTGTAATTTTCTTTCCTTACAGATCGTGATTGCTATTAGAAAGGACTTTGATCTTGTAATCATTATTCCTGCACTTATCCTAAAGTCTATTGTTACTGGTGAGTATAAAATCATGACTAAGGCATTCACCAATAATCATTAATTAATTAATATCACATGTCTGTAGTATAATCATAACTTCAAGTATGTATATTGCAAGCTGATGGTTCAATTGTTCGCACATTTCTGAAGTAGTCAAACATAATCACATAATCAAAGAGTATATAAACATTAAAGGTATATAAAATTTCGTTTGCTTGTCTTAATTCTGGAAAATTACCTTTCGTTGTGAAAATTGGACATATTTTCAAAAAACTCTGATTATTTTTGGTTATAATTTTCAATATTGTTTAACAAACTCATATTCAAACGAAATTAAGTGTTTGTTACTCCTTTAGATTTTTTCAGAACTTATATTTCTTCATTCTTTACACTTTAAAAACTCATTAATTTCATATTCTTTCTCTGATCAAATTTAATCAAGCTCCTAATTGCAGGCGAAGCTTTATTTTTGCCATTTAACGCAGCTTTACAATCCTTCTACAAAACATTGTCTACATTCAGGATATCATTTAATGAGTTTAACCAGCAATACGGATGAATAGAAAATATATTGAGTGGATTATCTATTCAATCATACTTTCTATACATCACTGTCAAATTTTCAATATGGCTCGCCTGCGAAACTTTCAAAAGTGGTTACCGATTTCGCACTGGGTGCTTTTCACCGTTCCATATTCCAGGTGTTGTCGCTTGCTTTTGATGAATTTCGGTCAACCTTTTTGGTGCAAAGCAATATTTGGCCATTTATTTTAATCTCTATTGCTGTGTTGTTGTTGTTGTCGTTGCTGTGCCGAAAAGTTTTTGTTAAGGTTGCCAGCACTGCAACCGGGTCAGACGCTCATTTATTTGCCAGGATTTGCCTGCATTTGAAAGCATTCACCGAACCGTTCATGCATTCCTCCTATGTCTCTGTTGCCTTTACTAACACACACACACATACACACATACAAGCAAACGCATGTACATTTGTGTGAGTGTGTTTGGTTAGACGGAAATTTCTCTTTTCACTGGCAAACGCATGCGAGCGTTCAAATGCATTCATTTGTGTGCGTGTGTAGGTATGTGTGTGTGGATATACATATATTCACATGTATGTTTGTTGCAGTAAGCTAGTCACTTTGGCTTTTAGTTTAGTTAGTTAGCACGGGCATACAATGGGTAAATAGATCTTTCAGTTGCCATATAATACTTGACCACACACATAAGCGCGCGCATACACCCATAAGTACGCACACACACTCACGCATTATTTGTTTCTTTGAATTTTGCGCTGGTGTTGATCTACTTTTGAGCTTGTGTGGCTCAGTTTTGAACATGTATGAGCGTTTATATAAATAACTGTGTGTGGATATAAATGTATATGTGTATGTGTGTGTTCTGCGCATGTGGTTGTGCAATTTTATTTTGCTGTGGCCATCAGTTTGCCCTCAATATCCAATCAATGGCTCAAAAAGCTTTTGTTTCGTTAAATTGATTGAATTGTCTCTGTTACGTGGCTCTTTGTTGTTGTTGCTGTTGCTACTGCTGTTGTTCTTGGCTGCTGGCTGCTGCAATATTCACTACTACACCGAAACGCACTACGCCGCTCGGAGGAAAATTAAAAATAAAAACATCCAACTAGTTAACACAAATAAAGAATAAACAATTCTGCATTTTGTTAAAATCTAAACAATTGAAATGTGTCTGATATGCCTTTGGTCATTTGTGTGGAAAATGCAAAGCTTTTAGGAAGACTTAAATGCATGTTAAATCGAATTCAATTGGTTGTGGAAATAAGCACCAGAGTTGCTGAGTCAGGGTAGAAATTATTTTGGAAAAAATGGAAAAAATTCAAGAGAAAGTTTATTTAATTTAAAATGGAATTGCTTTCGAAAAGATCGAAAGTGGAAAGGAATATATTTTAAAACAAAGCCATGGAAATACTATTAAAGCTGTTAAAGAATATTTTTCTATTTAATTGAGTGGATACTTCAACGAAAACTGAATCTGTCTGTGCCAAAAATACCAACGGTGAACGGTAACTGAGCTTGAACAGAGCTTGTGGAAAAAGCGTGGAGTTGACTAAATTTGCTTTTCACCACAAATTTTACGTCTTAATGTAGGTTACAAGGATCGGTATAAATATGAGAAAAGTACAAAAACAGCAATTGCTATATCTATAAAGTTTTACTCTTATAAAGTAAGGCAACCAAAGATATACACAACTTCATCCTAGGCTACATCGAAGAAACTCGCACACTACTGGTGGCTGCTATATGTCTTCTTATACCTACATAAAGGGTGATATATATATCGAAGTTCCCACTGAAGCTTCATATTTAAAGGTTAATGTTATTATCATTCGAATCAAAATTCTTTGGCTTTATTTTCTGAAGATTATCTCTTTCAACTGTTGGCCGCGGCTACGTCTCAAATGGTCCATGGACTGGTAACTGGGAATGACACGCGTTTGTTTTGCTCTAAGAAATCGAAGCGGGATTGCCAACATAGACGTTTGACTTTATATATCCCCAAAGGAAAAGTCTAACGGTGGATATAACATGATCTTCGTGGTCAAAAACGTAAAATTATATGCTCAAATAGTCGGTTATTATGGCGCAGTAATGGTCGCCATTGACGGATACTTTCCCATCGCTATCATTTTTGAAGAAATATGAACCGATGATTCCACCGGCCGACAAACCATACCGTCGTTTTTTTTGGATGAAATGGCAGCTCTTGAATTACTTCAGAAATGGGCCTCATCGCTGAACAAAATTTGGCTCGACAACGTCGGATCTACTTGGAACTTCTTAGGAGCCCATAGAGCGAATAGATGTCCGTGAAAAGATTTGGCAACTTTAGTTCTTCCTCAAACTTTTGTTTTGTATGCTTTCAATTTAAGATCTGGACGTAAAATGCGCCAATTCATTCCATAAGTTAGTCCCAGTTGCTGCGAACGGCGTCAAATTGACTCTCCACGATCTTCGAGTATATTCTCAGCTGCGGCTGCTATATTTACACTTATTTCACTACGTGCTGCACCTGGTCTATTCGGTTATATTACCCATAAAGTTAGCTTTGTCTCAAGGTTGGTGGTGGGGTTACGAACAGTACTCTCGGCAGACCAATTGCGTTGACTATAAGTTGAGCGAAGCACGCGCATCACATTCTTTACAGAATTCTCGTAATAAAATTGGATGATTTGTAAACTTTGTTTAGGTGTAAGTCTTTCGGGGTGAAATGCCAAACAATATGATGAAAACTAGACACGACTCACGCATGATCTGTCAAAAACAAATGAAATTTGAAAAAGGTACCTCTACTTGGATTACCCATTATATACACCTTAACAGGTTTCTTCTTAGTATTACAAGGTTCGCGGCGAACTTAAGGGTTAAAAAAAGTACAAAAGTGAATCTCCCCTCCTTCAGGCTTCATTAAAAAGGAACTTGGAATATAAAGGAACAAATATTAAGAATACTGGATAATAATGGATTAAATTTACGCTGATTTTGCTATTGAAAATATTTTTTTTATTGTTTGAATATTTGAAATTAAAAAAAAACATTGTCTCTATATCTATATTGGGAATTTGTCGCATCAATTTTCATATTCCAATAGATCTATTGAACCAAAAACTTAATTAAGTGGCAGCGCTTTACACAAAATTTCTTTAATAATTTTGTATGCTACTTATAATATATTTTATGAAATTTACTCTTTAATAAGTATTGGAATAACCGAACACAACTTTCAAAGTGTTTCCAATCGGCTTTGTAGTCACTGAGAAAAGTTTGATCGATTCTCCTGCCGTGGCCAAAAAGGATACAATCCTAAATAAACTTAGTTTTATGCTACATTTGCCACATTTTTTTAACTACTATATAGTCAGTTCTATGCCTTGATATTCACCAGTTCATTGCATAAGAAATTCTTAGTGCTATCGGCTTATCATGATGGGTACTCTTGACTAGGATAAATTATAAGAAAAATACTACACACAAGACTTTCAACAATATAGTCGAAGGAGTAAAAATAGGATGGTAAGAAAGCCTATTGGGATTATATACTATGAATGCAACCATTAGAATAAAGTGATAGTTTCTTTCTGTATAATGGACCCAAGATGTTTTAGAACCTATATAGAAAATATCAAATATTCAATACTATTTTATCTTGGGGTTCACCAGGATCGAAGGCTCACGTGGCGAAAACATATAGCGAGTAAAATAACTTGCATGAAGTTAAGAGCATCAAATTTAAATTGGCTTTTAAACAAAAATTCAAAACTTAGCCTAGACAACAAAGTGCTGTTATACAATGTATTCATAAAGCCGATTTGGATGTAGGCATTCAAAGGTTCCAAACTAAAATGCTTAGAACATTCCTGATATTCCTATGGTAAGGAAAGAGATAGATAGGATAGCAGAATGAGATGTTTTGGCTAATGCCTTGGCGAATTCCTGCAATTAAACACGTTTAAAAAGAAGTGATCTACCAGCCTACTAGAGTGCAACGTTCTACCAAAGAAACTCAACCACATTCTTGAGCAAAATAAAGAAATCGAGTATTGTGAATATAGAGACCATCATCAAATTTTTGTACAATCTTGTAGCGCTTAAGTCAAGACAAAATAGTCGAGCCTATTTTACCTAGGTTTAGCAACTTCAATAGATAGGAAGTGTGACTTGAGATTTCTTTAAAACTAACCTGGAGTTTCTTTAACTCATACACTTAGAAAAGTTTAAATTTCTTCTAGTAGTGGCTGACAAAACCCATTTTAGGAAATGGTGAGGTAGCTTGCAAACATGTTTCCTCGGAAGTTGTATCTACGTAACAAGGTTGTCATTGGATTTTATCTGACTTATTGCTATCAACGAGATTTTCTGCTGCCAACAACAATTTTAGCGCAACAAAGAATATAGACATTCTACTGGATAGGTTTCTAGCTCATTTGCTTCATGCAATAAAATTAGCTCTATGTCCTTATTTTAAGCATTCATTCGAAAATGCTCTCGAATTCCGCACTATTATTCCGAGAAAATTAAAAAATAACATTTTAATTACATCGAAAGCAAATTGCCAGTTGCCACAAAGTACCGTACCGTGTGGCTTCCTGCTGCTCGTGCAGTGCTGACTGCCGGCCAATCGCCTTTAACCAACTGTTAATTAGCTGTGGTAAAGTTGATAGACAAAATGAGCAGGTGCAAATAACAACAACACAAAAAGCGTATCCGAGTGGAAAATGAAGTCGAACAACATACAAAAGCGGCACATACACTCGCCACCAAAGTGTATGTGTTTGGCTATGGCTACCTACACACACACACACATACGTCGATTATAATATTTTTGCAATGGGACCTTTGACTTCATGGCGCCTCAAATGATATTACGAATACAACAAATTAACCCATTGAGGGTCTCATTAGAAATTCATGCGAAAAACAAGACTTGAACACCTCTTTATCGGTACGAACATTTCACATGCCACAATGGGTTGCAAGCAAGTGGATCGGGTGTTGCCAATTACCTAGCGTCACTTGCAACATAACAAGTAAGTAGCTCAAATTGCAGCTAGATCGAGTGCAGTGTGGCATGTGGCATGTGGGGAGTGGCATGGGTTGCTTAGCATAAAGCATTGCTTCAAATTAACTTATATGAGATACAAGTTGCTGTTGTTATTATTGTTAACTAGTCGACATGGTGCAAGTGTTTGTGCAACATTAGCACGTTGCATGTGTCTATTTGTCTATTTCACTTTATCCTTCGAGCTGATTAAAAGCAGGTGGCACAAAAGCGGAAAAGCAACAAGAAAGACAAGTGAAAAATAGACACGTAGCAGTGCGGGGACAGCGAGAAACACAATGACAGTTAGAGGTGTAATGACAACAGCAATAACAACAAAAGAGCGCTAAAACGTGCAACAAAGGTGACAATTGTAAGCAGCAAATTGCAAGAGGCACACAGCTGCACACACATGGAATCGTGAAGGCAACAATAACAACAAAAATATTTTGTACAAACATATTTACACACACCCACACACATACATACATACACGTGTTAAGCCAAATGAGCGCCACAAAGGACAACTAGCCAAGTGGCTAAGGGCAAATATAAAGCAGCTCTAGCAGCAGTTGCAACGCAACACACACAACAACAGCAACAATGCATATTACAGTAACCATGTCGGAGACAATGTATACAGCATTGCCGTCAGCAATCGTTGGGCAAATGAGTGCAAAACACGCGAATTTTACAGCAAAATCTTCGTTGGTGCAGCGAGAGGCGATAAGCGTTATAAGGGGATCAGCAAAAGCGATGAAAGCTGCTGAATGACAGACAAATAATGCTACTTTCGTTGCAAGCGCAATTCGTTCATTTGTTGTTATTGCTATTGTTTTTATTGCTGCACTTCATTGCGCGCATTGCTTTTGTTGCTTTGATTGCTGATGTTGTTGCACTCATTGTTGTTGTTGTTTTGGCGCTGGTGCGGGCACTGTTATTGTCAGCACCGTTGGGGTGCTTCGTTTTTATTGTTTATATTGCAACAATTGCATTGCCACACTGATTGCGACATGGACAGGTTGCACGATGCTTATGTATGGATGTGTGGTTGTATGTGTTAGGGTGTTCGTTATTTCACATGTAAAATTTTTTTTCAAATGTACCGTGATGCTTTGGTTTTTTTCAACGTAAATAACATATTTATTTTCAATTATATTTTTATTTTCATACAACATGGCCTATTGTGATATTCTGCATTAAAAAGTAAATCCACAACTTTGAAATAATGTTATTCGAAAACGAAGTTTTCCGCTCTACAAAAACGGCCTGAATGTTTTTTTCGTAAAGCCATTCATTTAAAAGTTATAAGCTGTAGAACTTATACATCAAACGACCTGAGCATTCATACAAGTGATTTGCCATAAACATTCAGTATTGCTCATACGACGTGGTGTACTGTGTGTATGCTTACATTTGATGCATAACTTTAATTTTGTTTAACTTTCAAAAGAATCTGTTTAAGGAAATAATTCCGAGCTTTTTAGTAAGCTTTAGGATTGACAACTAGAATATTTTCCTCTCAAAATTGTAAATATACTTACTTTGGGAATAAATTGAAAGCAAAGAGCTTATTTCTGATGAATAATTTTGATAGTCCAAAAACTGAAACAGGGAGAACTCTGTTGGAGAGGTTTGATAAAACATGTTTTTACAAAAAAAAAAGAAAAAAGAACATCAGAAAAGCGTCAAAGCTATAATACCATTCGTAAATACTAGACTTCTTACAAGAACTTTGATCCATTAATTTGTATGGCAGCTATATGCTATAATAGTTCGATCTCAACAATTTCTCCGGAGATTGCATCATAGCTTTTGGCAATAACTCGTGTAGAATTTCGTAAAAATATTTCATAAAATAAAAAAGTTTCCCATATAAGTACTCGATTTCGACGGTCAGTTTGTATGGTAGCTATACGTTATAGTGACTCGATCTGCATAATTTTTTTGGAGATTGCATTTTTACCTTAGTGAATAATTCATGCCACATTTCGTGAAGATATCTCAACAAATGAAAAAGTTTTCTATACAAGCACTTTATTCCTGTCGTTCAGTTTGTTTGAGAGTAGCATATGATAGTGGCCCGATATCGTTCCGAAAAATAATGAGTGATATTGATAAAAAAGCATGGATACGAAATTTCAGGTTAATAACTCAAAGCCAACAGACTAATTCGCTTATAAGCAGATGGACGGAAAGACGGACATGGCTAAATGGACACACCTCATCAGTTATATGTACTATATAAGTATACATTTCACACAGGGTCTTTGACACTTCATTCTGTGTACTAAAAACTTCGTGACAAATTAATATTTAATAACGGGCGCCCTAGTAAACCACATATGTAGCTCCATATATAATTAAGTTTGCTTACAAATACATAAAAACATTGGTTCCTTGCAGTTATTTGTCGTCCTGTGACTGTTGCCATTCTTTATTTGTATTTCTTTTGATTTTTGTTGTATATTACTCGTTACAATATTGGCATTACATATAGTCATTATGTGCTTTGTTACCGCTGTTGCAACATCGATGAACATTCTGCCAGCGAACGATTGCGCGCATCCTGTTGTTGAAATTAATGGCGAATGATGTAATTCGCGTTGCCAACCATGCAGACAGCAACAATAACGATGTAAAGCACGAACAGCAGCAACAACAGCAATAGCACAAACAAATTATAGTAATGTAAACAATACAAACCAAATCATCAATGAGCAACGCTTAAAAACAATGCTGTAATGACGTGAATGGCGTCGCTGCTGACAGTTAGACCCTACGCTCGATTGATCATCTTCAGAGCCGGAATATGAGTTTGTGAAGTAGTGATGGTTTATTCGAAGTTATTTGATAAGAATGTGAAAATAGTAAAGAAGAAATACCTTGTAGTTTCATAAATGGTTTCGCCGTCCATATTGTATTATTTTTTGAGACAGAGCGTAGTTCATTTCTTGGTAACAACCTTGACTTAAAGTTGGAAAAAAAATCTGTTGTTTAGGAAAATTTTATTTCATTGTTTTGTTTGATTGTTTATGCAATATTTGACTAGTTTTGAGCTCACTGTCAGCGATTTAATCAACTATAAGTATATTATTAAAATAAAATAATATGAAATAAAATTTTCGTGCTTGCTTGCTTTTGCCATTTTATGGTCTTACCGCCACCTGTACTGGCTATTTGTCAAATTGTTGTAAATTTCGAGCGTACATTTTCTTTATATAATGTTCAAGTAACAAAATGACAATGAACCGCTCGAAGTAATGAGAATATTGCTGTCATTTATGCAAGTGTTGCTGAAGACCGCAAATTTGTTGATTCCAAGACGTTCTTAAGAACTGAGACTATCTCAAATCACAATCTGTTGAATTTCGAGAAAGGATTTGTGCTTGCATTCATATAGAATTGTTCTCACTCAAGAAACTAAGCCGTTGGACTACTGTAAACGTCGTGAATTTGCCGATTTTGCCCTAGAACCATTTGAAAACGATAAAGACTTTTTAAGAAAATCGTCTGCTCGGTTGAGACTCACTTTCATCTGAGTGGTGCGATAAATAAACAAAACTGTCGGTTCTAGTGCGACAAAAATCCTTAAATGAGGCATACTCAACCATTACATTCTCCTGGTCTGTATCGGTCCGTACTTCTTACGAAATGAAGTTGGTGACACCTTACTTTCAATGCAGAGCAATATAGATCGATGATAACCGACATTTTATAGTCACAATTGAAAAAACATGTTCTTTACAATATCCACAAGACGCGTCTACGTGCCACACACAGTCTGCCAAGTAAGAGCGTGGTCAACTTTACCGACAGCTAATCAAAGATTTCGCTCTAATTTCTTCGCGAACCTATAGAGGGAAGCTTTTTCCTTGATGCTTTGTCAACAAAGGTTCGGTTGTCGTTGATCTTTTGAAAGAGAATTACGTTAAACGCCATGAGTGCTAAATACGCGTGGCGCTACGAAGCTGTGTTCCTTTGCATCCACCCGAAAGGTCCCAAAATCTCGCTATCACCTGCTGCTAATATATGAGAAATTCGAAGGCATTTGTACAGAAGTGAATACAGAGATTTGAAGTGGCTAAAAATGTCGATGATTTACAAGAATGTGGTTCGATAGGAAAAGTGAACAAAAAAGATGAAAAAAGAATAGTGAATCTGTTTTCGAGGAATCTTGTTTTAACACTGCGGCAAGGACAAGCAAAATTAATGGCAAAAAGTTTAGATATATCCTACGAAACTATTCGAACCCTTCCCCATACTCATGATCTGAAATGGCGCAACACAATGATGAAGCCTCTGTTGGCTGAAAAACTTGTGACAGAGTTACTCGCTTGGGCACATGAGAATATATTGATAGAGATTTTGAAAATGTCATTTTTACTGATGAATGTTCTATATGGGTACGTTCTGTCCTCACGCGAGCCTGCTTAACTTCCACCAATAGGCTTGTTCAGCAGACCGGAAAACATGGAATAAAGGTATATCTTTGGGGCATCTTTTCAAAGCAGGATTCGGCGCTTTGTACCTCTTTACTGACAACATAAATGCCGAGAAAATTATAAAAAATCCACAAAAAGGCATTACTGCCATCTGCCAATCGATGGTTCATCAGAACGATTCTAAACACCGCAGAAAGCTCTGTACTCAGTGGAGAACTCAATTTGGCATTGTTACATTGGATTGGTTGTCGCAGTCACCCGATGCAAACCCTATTGAAAATGTGTGCGCATATATTAAACAGAAGCTTCGTGGAAGACGCACATAGACTTTGAGGCAGTTGTCTTTCAAAATTCATCGGAGATCTTGCCACTAGAATATACCGTCAAATTAGTAGAAAGCATGCCAGGCAATTACCGACGCCGTATGTACAATTTATATATAAATATAAAAGTCTCATAAAATATTTATTTTTTATAAATTAACACTATTGCGTGAAAAGTTTGGAGATTCGATTACTTCAGGAAATACTAACATTGAATGGCCTCGAAGAAGTTGCGATTTAGCCCCATTAGACTACTTTTAGTAGAGTTAGTTGAAGTCATTGGTCTTTAGCAATAAACAAGACACTCTTCAAGCTGTAGAATGCATTATTAAATGTGCTATTCATGACATATGTACGACTTGATTTAGTCAAAAAAGTACTCCAAAATTTGGTTCATCAAAATCGTAACTGCAAAAGAAGTCATGAAGACCATTTCAATGATGAAATATTCACTTAATTTTATCGATTGTACTTTTACTAAGAGGTTATATGGCTTCCTCGGGTGAAAAACAGCCTTTCTTCAACAATTTTTTCTCATATAAAAAATGAAATATTTTATAGGAACTTTTTATTTTTACAAACATACACTATTTACAAAGAAATTCTAAAATTTTTGGGAAAAAATATTGTAAACTCGGCCATTGCGATGCCATTTCCGGTGACCCCTCTGAAAAAATATGCGCCCGCGTTGGCAGGATAACTCTGTACAGGATCATCTAAAGTGAAAAGTACGTTTTTTTATTTAAATCATAAATTAGATCTTGAGCGAAGGAAAAAAACTGAAAATTGGATTTTTGGCTGACATTTTTAGAAAAGATCAAGAATTTCAGGGAAAATTTCACGACTTTTTTTCCTTCGATTTTTTGAAACCCGTAAAACCATGTAACCCCTGAAATAAATACATTTGAATTTCCTTAATAATTAGTGTGCGTGTGTTTTTGCTTTTTGAAAAGAAATCATTCTTATTGAAAAACACTGTGTTCAAATATGTTGGTAAATTATTAGAGAGAAGAACGGAAAGCAGAGGATTCGTTTGAGATATCTGCTTCTTCGCATCGATGTTAAAAAATGACCTATGAAATAATGCAAAAGAGGTTTTTTTTTAAATTGGGTATAATAGGCTTCTTGAAGAAGTTCTAGTCAAGAAGTCAAATCAGTTGCTCCGAAAATTTCGAAAAATATTAAGAATTTCCATATGAACTAAGCCTCAAATAAAGTTGAATATAACATAAACCAAGTATATCGAAATTATAAAAATCGCAAAGATATTTATCTAGCATCACTATAAGCCACTTCCAATACCATGCTATATGAACCATGAAACTTCGTACGAAATACTCAATCAAGAATAACAATTATGCATTGAGGCAGGCAGCGGGAACTTCGCTTCGCCAACGCTATGAAGCGCCAGCAAGTTAGTCTAGTGTGAATAAAACAAAGAGATACAAAAATAGATTTACGAGAATGTATTCATATATGTGTCTGTATATGTAGGAGACACAGGATGACACGAATTGGCAAACACATCACACATCATGAACGTGGCCACATGCTGATGGCCATTGACCAACGATCACTGCGCCCAGACCAAAGAACAAAGTAAGTAATCCATATATTTGCGGGTGGAACAGACGCCGGGTAGAGGGGTGCCTGCTATGAGAGGCGCATTAAGGCGTCATTCAATGTTGTTGGCTGGCGCCTGAGTTAAATGTCGGTGGTCACGCCTGTACCATACTGATGGAAAAAACGGAACAAATAAATACCAGCGCACAGACATCAACGCACGCACACAGGGACAAAACAGCGCGCAAACTTACATAAGAATAAACTAAATAACAGACAGCAAATAGTATTCAATAAAAAATCGCAACAAAAGAAAATTAAACAAATCAAGCGAAGCGCTTGAAAAACGACAGTTGGCAACGCACACACACTCAAACACACACGCAAGCACTGACAGATTTGCCAATAAAACAGAGCATTTAAAACGAACACGTAGCCCAACAAGCTGCAACACAAACACTAAATAACCAACAAATAGAAGTGAATGAATGAAACAAAGCGGAGCAAGGTGAAACAAAGCGAATAAAAATAGCTGTAAATAAAATTCGAAAAAAGTATGCGCTGAGGCAAGCAAATAAAGCGCTCAGCTAAGTAAATAAATTTGCAATTTGAACGAATTGATATGGCAACGCCGCCATTGGCTGGCTGCAGCGGCCGACCGACCGACGGAAGCGCCGACTGACCGGTCGGACGCATTTGCGCGCCTGTGTGTAGGTGAGTGCGCGCGTATGTTTGTTGTAGTGCATGTGGCATGTTGCATGTTGTTGTTTTGCGCTTGCCGATTGAACGGATGAACGGCTGAGCGCCTGAATGGTTGAATGGTTCAACGCATAGCCGCGCGATTCAGTGCTTGCGGGTAGTGAGAGTGAAGTGTGGCAACGCTTTGTCAGTGGTCGCCATTGCAGCGGCGAAATACAACAAACAAAAAAACAAAAAAGTAGCGCGACAAACTAGTAAATAACCGCAATGCATTTGCTACACCTAACAGATAAATAACCGAAAAAGCGTCGAAAAGAAATTGGAAAAATTGTGCAATTTTCAACGCGAGGCGTATTTGGCACACCAAACAACAACACTAACAAATAGTTCTTGTTCTATTGTTTGCATGTATTTGTTGTTGCGTTTATTTAATTTATTTTAACACTGACGAATTTTGAATTTTTTGGCAAATAACTTTTGATTAAGCGATTGCCGCATGTTGTTTCTGCCGTTTTTGCTTTTTTCCGTTTATATTTCGCCATATGTGGCAAACGTGTGCATTGGTATGCGTTTAAATTTATTAAAATGTATCTATTGTGTATTTATTTTGCGGAATATGCAATTCGAAAATTCCTTAATTAAAACTACTACACATTGTCATACGCACCAATGATTTCTGTTTAATAATATTTACCAAATATCTATGTATTTATGCACACACATACACACACGCTTGCATATGTATTTTAGTGTTAGTAAACTTATGGCATATTTATGTATTTGGTTTGCTTTCATATTTTTTGGCAAAATTTTGTTTCGCCACAAAGCAAATATACACTTGCCGCAAGAGTGTTTAGCAAAGCAGCGAAAGAGCTTATGAAGCACATTTTAGAAATTTTTTTATATAACACAAGTCTCTTAGGCTCCATTATTAAACATGCTTGGTAAACTGGTAGCTGTAGCTTGTCGAGAACTCTGGAAGGCACACTTCTGGCACTCCGTTCCCAGAGGTGTACTCTAGTTCCTCAAAAGCTACAGTTAACAGCTTACCTAGTATATTATATTTGATATTGGAGACTAGGACAGTTGTGTCAGCAAGCTACATTGTTCTCAAAAAATAATGCGCACTACATTATTGGCTGAAAAGTTACCGAGATATGAAGCCTCATATAAAAGTCGGAGGCGTCATGCCATTAATATAAAATTTGGAGTGAATTTGGCGTCAAAATAGTTTTATATATCCTTTTTACTCTTTAGTTTGTGCAACATGTTTCAAGCTAATAAAACTCCATTTTTGAGGAAACCCGTCATATCGACTTCCATATAATGTTGTTCTTTTATAGAAAACGCTGCCTGAGTTGATATATGTATTTCCTGGTCTTTGCAGCGAAAACTACTAATACCAAAGTATTGTACTCAACACAGTTTCACATTACAAAGCGTAGACATCGAATAAATGATTTAAGGGGCAATACCAGTGAAACCCATGAAAAATGAGGCTATTTTCGTAAATTTTTTTAAAAGAAAGTACTCGATCAAAAGTCTCGAAGTTTTTTGGACATAGTAAGGTATATTTTTAACCGTATTTTAAAGTCTTTTTTACAAAAATATTGAAAAACAACAAAGTTATGTTTTCGAAGGTGCTAAAAAAAAGTTCCCCAACCGAATGAGTGGCTGAAAAAATATTCAAAAAGGTTATTAAGGTTGAAGATATTTCTTACACAATGACCTACGATTTTTAAAAAATACCAAAAATTAATAAAATGGCGTAGTTCTGAAAATGCCAAATTGACAATTTTCGACCAATCAAAAGGAACGTAAGTCATTGCTTAGTCAAAAATTTTCAGTTTCAATGTGAAGTTGATCGTCAATTTTCGTTGAGTTATGATGTCAGCAGTTTTGAAAAAATCGGTTTCGAGAAAAATGCGTTGAAAAGTTCAACTACCCGATTAATACCTCCGAGCGGTCGCTCTTTATAACGCTGCTATTCTAAAACTCTTCGAGATACCACCTTACTGATTTCACAGTATATTTTTGAAAATATAAACTATCGAAGAAGCGTTGTCTCATTATCAGAAAAATTTCTATACTTGTGCAACATGTTTCTACAGAGTGTAACGAGTTTATTCACATAAGTGTTGTTTGCAACACCTAAAATTAATCGAGTTAGAAATGGAGTTATTCATATATACTACTGTGCCCAAAAAATAAGGTATTATTAATAAGACATTGTATTTATTTTGAAAATTTTGTATTTATTCTTCCAAATCAATTTCATCCCTTTCAAAGTAATCCCCTCCCGATGCAATGCACTTACGCCAATTTTTCCAATCTTCGAAACACTGGTTGTAGTCACTTTCCGGAATGGTCTTCAGTTCAGTCTTCGCTCCGGCTTGAATCTCCTCTATCGTATAAAAATGGTGTCCCCGGAGCGGTCTTTTGAGCTTGGTGAACAGCCAGAAGTCGCACGGCGCCAGACCAGGTGAATACGGTGGTTGCGGAATGATATGGGTTGCCTTTTTAGGCGGATAGCGTTACGCAAACGACGCATAACATTCAAATAATATTCCTTGTTGCCTGTTTGACCGGTTGGAAGGAATTCATAATGCACAACATCACGATAATCGAAGAAAACAGTCAACATGACCTTGATTTTTGAGCGACTTTGGCGCGATTTTTTTGGTCTCGTCTCTCTTTTGACACGATATTCGCTCGATTGATCGGTTGTTTCGGGGTAGTAAGCATAGATCCAAGTCTCATCGCCAGTTATAATGCATTTCATGACGCTCTGGTAGTCGGAAAGCATCGTTTCACACATTTCAACGCGACGCATTTTCTTAAAAAAATTCAATGTTTTCGGTACCAGTCGAGATTTGACGCGCTTGAGGCTCAAAACATCCTTCAAAATGATATTGGCTGAGCCTTTCGATATGCCAACTTCATCAGCAAGGTCTCTAATTGTTAATCGACGGTTTTCCAACACCAAATCTTTGAGTTGTTGAACGTGACGCTCTTCGTCTTCGACACGTTCACGGCCGGCTTGGAACTCACTATACCACTTGTAAACATGTTTTTTAGACATAGCCTCATCACGAAAGGCTTCCTGCACCATCCTCAACGTATCCGCCATCGCAGAAAACGAAAAACTCACTTTTAGCAGCTCACAAAACGACACGTGTATCAAACACTAATAATATTTTGACATGAAATTTGACATAAATGTGACTCACAGTACTACCAACCTAAAAAAAATAATTCTCCAAATCCTTCGACGCGCGCAGTTTAAATTCAAATTATTTTTTGGACACATATGTACGAATATACCATAAAGGATCACATTGATGAAACGAGACGAGTTTAATTCCGTGCAATCTGCAACTTGAGTGAAAATTGAGATTTCTGAAACTTAGTACACCTTGTTCCTTGACACCCAATGAGGGTTGGCATTGCAGGTGGGTAAAATCGGACCTTTGCCAAGCTCACAAAATGCCATTTGTCGAAACCTTGTTAATTGCCATAACTAAACATCACAATAAGATGCAAAATTGTTATTCAGTAAAATTGTTTAAAAGTGAGAATGGTTTCGCCCTCTTATTGGGTCCATGTATATATCTCCTACATCATTAAAGGTATATGAAGAAATTTCAATAATGGAAAATCTTTTTGTCATCCAAAAAAAAAAAGCATGAGTTCGCCTACTCCCAAAGATCATAAAAGTTTTACACCAGAAATGTTACAAGTGAACATCTGACTATTTTACTTTTCAATATTCAAATCAAGAACAAATATGTGACTTTGAGGTATGCCACCTTATGATCACAAATTTACCATTCCAAAGCTTCGTGGAAAATCCTTTCATGATGGTAAAATGCTTTAATTAACGTAAATGGGTTAAATCGAATCAATAATTCCCTTAGGATTCATATAACAAATGGAAATACTTTCGATCTTCCGGTTATCTTTATACCACATATACATATAAATGAGGTTCCTTGATAAAATTGAAAGATAGTAGTTTTTGTAGATCCCATATACCTAATACACGATTTTCAAACTGGTTGGCTTGATTTTAGTTCGCTAAAGGACGGTCTTTATTTGATTATACAGTCTATTGGAATTATTCCACTTGTGTGTTTCATAAAATAATCTCTTACTGTTGTACTTACATTTGAAAACCTTATCGGCTATTTTTGCTACTCTGAACAAAACAGTAAAAAATATTAAGTAGTTTAAATTTCGCGTGAAAACCCATTCGTCGAAATATCTTTTCTTGGTTGCTATGAGCATCAGTGACATCTGTGTCAAATATCCCCTCAAATTATCATTAATGTTTAGTATACGTTTGCCTTTCGGAAGTATATAAAGAGTATTCTGGAATTTTTACGTCGAGTGAAATTATACCGCAACGAAGTGCATTAAATTTTCTGTGCGGGATCAAGTTTCTGTTGCCGAAATATCCAGAATGCTGTAAAAGGCCCTCGGTGATAATTACTTGTCGCGAGCAAGTGTTTTTGTTTCCTTCAAATTATTCCAAGATTTCGAAAATGGGTTGACGACGAATAACGTCCATCGACACCAACTGATGATCAACACATCATTAAAATAAAGCAATAAGTGCGCGAGAATAGGTAATTAACAGATCTTATTGGCATCATTGAAATATCGGCAGGATCAGTGAAAACTATTTTGAAAGATCATTTGGGTCTAAAAACAGTGAAAAGACGAAAAGGCAAAATCATTAAATTTTTTTGAAAAACAACGCCTCGTTAACGTATGTGTAACAATGCCTTCCTACTACCGGGATGTCATGAAACGTATCATTACTGCCGATGAAACTTAGCTTGCTTACGACCTGGACTCATATGATTAATTCAAAAACAACGTCATATCAAGTCTAAAATCAAGGTTATGTTAACAGGTGTGCTGCAATCAGAATTTCTTCCGACCGGCCAAAGAAAACAAAGAATACTATTTGAGCGTTATGCGCCGTTTGCGCGAAGCTATACATAAAAAAGCCCGGATATAGGCTTTGAAGAATAATTTAAGAATTTTAAATTATGAACAAAGTCTTACTATTTTTACTCGTAAATTTAAAAATTATGTTGTGAATTATGACTACCTGCTATAAAATAAGCAATAAATACAAGCCTGCGGATAGTTCAGACATATTTGAAATCGGCCGATTTAATTAAATGCGCCTAAAAGCACACCTACTACAAAAGCGAACTGGCAATAATTCAACATTTTAAACCAAATCTTCAATAATTAAAATCGTGTTATTTTAATGTTGCATGCCACCAACATCATCGCGTAGAACCAAAACATTCACAAGAATGTGTAAATATAATACTCAAAACTCGAAATTAAAGCTCCGAACACACACACACACACGCAAATATTTGTTTTCACTGTGTTGGTGCGTTTAAAATTAATTAAAATCACAACGCATTGGCATTTGACTTTTGGCCGTCCGCTCGTCGCTGCACATGCACGCCCACCTGACCAAATTGCATGTTCGTTTGTTTGTTTGGCTGTGTGTTTGTTTATCTATGTCAGTTGCCGCACAATCGTGATGCACAATCGACAATCGACAATTGCAATGCAACGCGGCGCTAATCTGCTCATTGATGCAACGTCAACCGCAACAGCCGCCGGACGCGCACACAAAAACAAGCGCACGTGTGTGTATGTGTTTGCAACATGCAACCGCCTTGCCACCATATACCGCCGCGTTGCCACGCATAAATGCAACAACTGAAATAGTTTACATAAAATTTATTAAATAAAAATGTGCGTGTGGTAACTAGTAATGGCACTGTTGCAACATTTGTTGCATGCAACAAATAGTGCATACAAGTAAACATACTACAATTAATGTAAGTATGTGTGTTTGTAATTAAGAGTTTATGTGTTGCACGTACACATACACCACCAACAACAGCACCTACCACTCATATATACATATATGCATTTGCGGTATTCAAATATGTGTGCGTGCATGCCAATACGGGGGCATAAGTCGAAACCGCGGGTGTGGTAGCACGCGCGGACGCCGTAAATAAATTATTAGTCCGTATTCCATTCGACATTGGCTTTGGTTTTGGCTTTGGCTTTGGCTTTGGCCTGGCTTCAATTGTAGGTGTGCAGTGTGCTTTTAGTGTGGGTGTGCGTCGGCGCGGCTTTTGCGGTTCTGCGTTGGCACGGAATTATTATAGAAATTACGGATTTGCGTGGCATAACACAACAACAACAACCACAATAACAAATAAACAAACAGTAATATTAATAAAACTCGCGTAATCTTGTGTGTATTTGTGTCCGTGGTGGCAAATATTGCCAGTATTGCAACAGTGCCTGAGCTGCATGCCGCACTTCACTTTATAATCTGTTGCAAAGCACTTTAAAATACGCAATTCAGAAAGCCAATGCTCGAGTAAATTCAGTGGAAATCTAAGCGCGGATTTGCCAGTTAAACAGGAGGTTTTGGTAGTTGAATTTATTATATAACTGATATTTGTGTTGCAGGAGCATGCGGCTTTTGTGGTATTGAAAATTTACCAGGATTCACTAACCTCGGAGGTTGATATGAAACTCAATACTTGGCCTACTTTATTCTTTCTTTTTATGTAAATCTGAAGATGTTTTCATATGTGTCGTTCTCTCTACATATTGGCTTTAGGTAGTATTTCAATCTAGAGGACCGAATTTCGAACGTCTTTTTGCAACTGGTAAAAAATTTGTAATAGTTTTACTATATTTTTTATGATTTGTTTATTTATATTTGAAGAGTACAAAAAATTAATTTCAAAACTATTTTTTTTTCATTGAGTTATGCATACTTAAGGTAGAGAGGAAAAAATCCGTGCCCTTGTGGCCATGATTTCCATCCTTGCGGTCATTTGTTAAATAAAGCAATAATGAATTCTTTACTAATACGAATGACGATATCTCAAGAACCTATAAAACTGGAAAACAATTTATTTTATATATTGCTGGCTACCAAAACATTAATTTTAATTTTTCACTCATTTTTAAATTTGTCGAGTTTTTTTTAAATATTACAAATTCCAATTTACGATTGTTTAATACTTCATGTAATAAAGCGATTTTCAAAGATATGGCATCGGGTGATTAGAACTAGAGATATTGTGCCTACTGCATCAAAATCAAAAAGTTTCGATAAAACTGATTTTAAAGATTTACGTTAAGTATTAGGTAGCATGACGAATAGAATTTTAATTAAAGCGGTTATAACTTCAGAAATAATTTTAATTCTGAAATCCTTTTTTTTTAATTTTTAGACTTGAATACCACCTGGTGTATTTTTTACATTCCATAAGTCTTGGACCGTGGTTGCGGTATGATATTGGTTAAAAATTTGGCGAAAAACTCTCAAAGAATCAATGTAGTATGAGGCGGCGCATTATCGTGGTAAAAACCAAGAGTTGGCGGCCCATAAATCCGGCCTCTTTTTACGAATAGCTTTGCGCAAACGACGCACTACGTTCAAATAGGGTTCCTTGTTGACAGTTTGGATCGGAAGGAGTGTCTGCCTGTTAATAGTCAATCCTCAAGTACCAGTAATTTTATTTTATTGGCGTGCTGATCATCAACGTTTCCAGAAATTCGATTCCGCACACAAAATTTAACGGAACTTCCTTGTTGAATAATTTCACTGATCGTAAAAATCGCCAAATGCACTTAATGTACTTCAACAGGACAAGCGTATATTGAACACTAATGATTATTTTGATGTAACGTTTGCCACAGATGTCATTGCAGGACATACCAAGCGACAAAAAAGATATTTCGGTGAACGGATTTTCGTGCGAAATTTAAATTAAAGTTTCACTATTTTTCTCACAGAGTATGAACACAAATTTCAAAGGCACAATAGGAAAGCATACCAAGTTCTTAAGTTTTAATTTTTTGTTGTTTGTTATCATTGACTTTGAAGACTCGTAGTAAAATTTTGCTTATTAAACCTTCACAAACTGTAGGGAACTTTCTTACTTTCCAGTAAGAAGCTTACTTGCCGCCGGGTACATATTTTTTCATTTGCCTCGATACTTAATAATTGTTGTCACAGTGATTTTCTTTGTTTAAAGGATAAAAGAGGGAGAGAGATTGAGAGTAACAGGAATTGAGAATTAATACAAGTTCTGTCTTAATCAGAGAGTAGAGGATTTACTTACTACAGTTTGATCGCTGACAAGTAGGTGGATTGAGTATGCTAAACAAGTGCGGTAGTGAAACCTCAATGACTAAAAGCAACAGCTCTTGCCATGTGGAGTAATCCGTTTCGAGATTTTTAAAGAAAAAAAGGCAGAAGATTCAAATTTAATGGGGAAGATTTTGTTATCATAAAACGAAGCGATATGTTATAATTTTTTATCTTGATTTTTATCTTTTTCGAACTGATTATTAGCATTACACATATACATTTCTCAGAAAGTAAATTACTTCTTCTGGTTTTTCCCTAATGTTTAAGAATTAATAAGGTTCCTTGAGCGCAGTAGGTTTTGCTTCGAATAGCTGAATATATTAGCCCAAATGGCTATCGTGCTTATGAGAAGATAAGTCCTAAGCCAGAAGAAAGGAAAAATATTTACCTAAAACTACTTTCCGGACCGTTGACGAAAAGTTTGTCACACAATATATGATAATCGCTTGTTTTCTGTGTACGTTGTTTCATAATGGTGTATTGATTTTATACAAGTTGTGTGTTCGATTTGCCGCTTTCTAAGGCAGGCAATAATCTGTCAATGACTTAATTTAACAAGCAATAAACATAAACCTGTAGTTAAATATCATATATTTGACATATTAAAAGTGCGTGATTTCGTTTAAGATTTCGCTTATAAAAAGGAGTTTTAATGAGTTTCAATGAGAGATTAATTTATTATAACTATATTTACAGTCTGTCAAGTAACAGTTTGGTCGACTTTGCCGACAAATAATGAAAGATTTCGCTTTAATTCCTACGCGAGCCAATAGAGGGAAGTTTTGTCCTTGATGCATTGTCAACAAAGGTTCCATTGTCGTTGATCTTTTTTAAGGAGAATCACGTTAAACGCCATGAGTACTAAATACGCGTCGCGCTACGAAGCTGTGTTCCTTTGCATCCACCCGAAAGGTCCCAAAATGTCGCAATCAGCGGCTGCTAAATATATAAGAAAGTCGAAGGCATTTGTACAGAAGTAGATACAGCGATATGAAGTGGCTAAAAATGTCGATGATTTACCAGAACGTGGTTCGATAGGAAAAGTGAACAAAAAAAATATGAAAAAAGAATAGTGAGTCTGATTTCGCGGAATCCTACTTTAACACTGCGGCAAGCACAAGCAAAACTAATGGCAAAAGGTTTAGATATATCCTACGAAATTATCCGAACCCCCCTTCATACTTATTATCTCCAATGGCGAAACACAATGAAGAAGCCTCTGTTGACTGAAAAACTTGTGACAAAGCGACCCGCTTGGGCACATGAGAATATATTGATAGAGATTTTGAAAATGTCATTTTAACTGATTAATGTTCTATATGGGCACGTTCTGTCCTCACGCGAGCCTGGTCAACTTCCACCAATAGGCTTGTTCAGCGGACCGTAAAACATGGAATAAAGGTGTATCTTTGGGGCTGCTTTTCAAAGCAGGATTCGGCGCTTTGTACCTCTTTACTGACAACCTCAATGCCGAGAAAATGATAAAAAATCTACAAAAAGGCTTTTCTGCCAATCGATGGTTCATCAGAACGATCCTAAAGCTACTAGTGATAATTTTTTTCTTGAGTTTCTTGACTTACTCCAGGCCAGGATATAGAAAAAGGCATTAATAATTTCGCTGCGAAAATAATTTTATTGGTTCAAAGCTATAAAAAAATATTATTTCAGACATACGTGCATATAAACATATTTTACTAACCCATTCACACAGAATTACGTAACAAACGCATAGCACGTATGTATGTGTCACACAGCAAGCTCGAAATTAAAAATTCAATAAAAGCGTTGCACGCATTTTACGCATTTGCCCATTCACCATAACCTGAGGTAAGTAAATAAATAACAAATAAACGGCGAATGAAAAATGTATATAAGATGAGCGGCAGACGCGAGCGCCGACACACTTTTACGTGTTGCGAAATGTTCAAAAATGCGGCAAAGTGCCCACAAAGGAGCACTTAACTCAATGTTTTCGTTTGTTGTGGCACAAATGCGAAACGTAAATACGCAAAAGTGCAAGACACCAACAACTAAAAGCTAAAGCAACAACAGCGTGAGACTGAAACAAAAAAAGAACAGCAACAACCAAAGAAAGTGAATTAAAAAATGTACCTTGGAAATGCTGGGAATAAAATACATCAACTGGCCACCAACTGAACTGAAAATGAAAAATGAAAATTCTCCACAACCACCACCAACAACAAAAAGAGCGACAACAAAAGTAGCCGCAAACGCATATCAAAAGTTGAGATCGCCATAGCCGTGACTGCCACATTAAAGTGCCAGTGGCAAGTAGCGAATGGTAAGCAGCGGTGAGTGGCATGCAACAAAGAGAACAAAAGAAAGCGCCACTGCAAAAATGTTTTAATAAAAATGTCATGACTGCCGCGGTGGCTCCTGCACACGCAGCAAACTGACAGGCAGTAGAGCAGCGCGGCGACGCGACGCCAACCAAAATTATAATTTCAGCGAAAAAATAACACGAGTCGCATTGGCTGAGACGGCCATCACTGTGCGCAGCGCGCGGCCGCAACATGCGCGTCAGCAATCCTGTGAAGCCTGCGCTGCATACAATAAATAAAAGAAGCTGCCGCGTCGAGGTCATGCAGCATCAAAGCCGTGCAAAACGCAAAGCGACCATTACGCGCTGGCTGTCAGTTGTCGCCGCGCAGCCCCTGCCACCAGCAAACACTCGCGCGCCCGCCTGCCAGCGTACGCAGCAGTGCTGATGTGTTTATGATGAAGCATGGCACTTTGCGGCTGGCAGGCGGGCAAACAGTTCATGCCGCGTGAGCGCCCCTCGCGATCTCCCGTAAAGCGCACACTACAGCGCCGCTTCAAATATGTGTGGCACGTTCAGCGTTCTCAGCGGCAGGGAAATTCGTTTTGAGGATTTACACAAAGCGCTGCGCCACACATATTTGTTGTGCGGCGGCAAGAGCGCCAAGGCGCAGTGTGAGTTAAGGCGTGTTTGTGTTGGTGTGGCTTACATAAAATTCCAGTTTTTATGTTCGGCCTTTTGCCGGAATTATCCGGGTAAAAAATCAACATGTAAAGATTATAATTCAGTGCAAAGCAATAAACGAGCGTAAAAATGGGCGACGTGTTGCCCGCCACAACGCGCATCAAATACACACACGCATGCATAGCTATAGCGGCGGGTGAAAGCTTTAACCAGCTGTCGACATGTACGCCGCGCGCATATGGAATGTGGCATGGTGTGGTGCGCGTTGCACGCCATGAATAATAAGCAACCGAAATTTAAATGTTTTAATTTGATTTGATTTGTTATTTTAAGTGAGGAGATAAAAAAGATTTTGCTATCGCAACATGCGGCGCACAAACGCCCACAGCCACAGTGCATGGTAATCTCGCATAACCCCACACCTGGCACGCATTCCATGCCACTTTCGCTTATCTGCCGCTTCTCATATACGCGCGCCGCTCCAAGCTGTGCTGACAGATAAAATTTGATTTATTGCCATGGCGCTGTGGCTGCCAAATTGGATTCGTTGGGCGAGAATTTAAATTTGCGCTGTCATATCAGACCACCGCTGAAATCTGGAATCACAATCGAAATCTGTTGCACGAGCGGCACTGCGTGATGAACGCCATTTCATTTGTTTTCGTTCTCATAAATATTAGTTGTTGTCGCAGTCGATGAGCCAACAATTAACTTGACAGCACAACAATTTGTTCTGCAAGCAGAAAATCCGACCCAAATACCAGAAAATATTATGTTATGGAGATAAATCTTTGAACACGGCACTGCGCCTCAACGGTATTTTTTAAAATTAACTCCAGAGATTATATAAAATTACAAAAGAAATTGTGAGATAAGAAATTTTTGCGAAGCGCTGCCACCACCTTAAAAGCTATTCTTCAAGGAGGATGGAGCCATGTGTAGAAGTTCACTCAATTGAGGGAAGATCTCTGAGCGCCACTCACTTGGGAGAGGACAGAAGCGATTTTTGTACCTATGGTTCAAGCAGCTCACGACTTTGGGTCTTAGACCAATTGTCCTCTGGATAGCTAAAACAACATCTGTTTGAAGGCGAAACAACCCCTCCCCAGGGTTGTGTGATAGGTTTGGGATCCGCCATGTAATAAGCACACCAGTAACAGCCAGAAAACAGCTACGTTGTTGTAAACTCGACTATAAACGCATAAGCTACGTTTACGCAAATAGAAGAAGAAGAAGGAATTAAATTTTTTGAAGCATTTCCAACATAATCAGCATCAAATATATCGATCAGTATCATCTCTTAAATGTGATCCTTGAAATTCAGTTTTACTTATTAACAGTTACATTTGTCGGCAACTCTCCATCAGCTCCAACTTTAGGCTCCCTGATCTCAATACTAATGAAGGCATGCCTAGATTGCCCTATTATCGAGCCATTTCATGAGTGGCCACAGCTGTATTGCCGGAAACTGCAAGGTTGATGATGGGTTTCTCAGTCTCAAAAACTGCGAAATGAAACGGGAAAGACCTCCGTTGGCTTCTTGTGTTCTACTACCGAGCTGTTGGGCCTCAGAACAGCTCGGCAAGCGTTGGTCAACCACCAGCAGCTTTGCAGTCGCAATATTCTTCGGGCCTGTGGTAAATCGGAAGCAAGGCTCAACTTTCAAAGGTGGTAGGAGTTCTAAATAAACACTGTCGGATCGGGATTCATGCAGTAAGATTAATGTTAACTTACTGGATGCTGCAAAAACTGTTTAGAAGATGATGAGATTGAAAAGTATTATTACTTCTTCCTCGAATGGCCCCAGATGAAGAGAAAAATACCGCGGACCTCAGACATTTTGATATCTAAGTGCAATAGCAAAAATAAAAATAAAACGCCTTAGCCGATTTGTGAAATGTTCAAAACGTTTTGCCGATAGCTAATACCCATCTAGGGAAGTTTTTCCTCTGGCTTCACAAGGTACCAAATATAACTGACTAATTGTGTTCCGTTCGGCATGCCGAGAGATCAGACAGCCATCCGACCTAACCTAACCTAACATAAGACAGAATCTTTACTTCTTGTGAAAATCAAGAGATGGAGTACAGGATCTGACTGAACCCGTTCTTGAAATTTGTCGGGTCTTCTTCTAACTTATTCATAAAAGCTTTCTCTTTCAGTCCGCCATTGGTTTCTTCTTTTCGCTATTTGGCACCAATGCGAGATATCAAGTGCAGTCAGGTCCTTCTTCTCGTGATTCCTCCAACCGAGATATTTCTCTTCTTCTGCTTCCACCGGTAGGTACTGAATCGGAAACCTTGAAAGCTGGAGTGTTCTCCTCCATCCGGAATACATGACCTAGCCAGCGTAGCCGCTGTCTCTTGATTCGATGAACTATATGAATGTCGCCGTATATCTCGTAAAGCTCATGGTTCTATCGATTGCGGTACTTACCGCTGGCAATGTGCAAAGTACGTAAAACTTCCGCAAAGCTTTTCTCCCGAAAACCCTTAAGGCCGACGCATCAGATGATGTCCTTGTTCTTGCCTCCGCACCATATAGCAGGTATGATGAGAGATTTATAGAATTTGGTACTTATTCATCGAGAAAGGAGCACCTGTTGGCAAGCATGAGTTTGCGTTGGATTTCAAGTCCGTGTGAAATGCGGTGGCCAATCCGTGTGGAGTCGGGGTTCATTACTAAAAGAGACGATGCTTCAGCGGAGCCTTTGCGACATATTCGGTTTAAGGATTTGCTTTGATTTTTTGTATGAGCTTTGCAACGCTGTGATATGCCAGCAGCTTTCGCCTTATCAACCGGTCAGCGTCCTTGGTCCACCATTACAAGCGCAAAAAGCTAGCTAACGCTGTTTTTTCTCAACAGATTGAAGAGCGGATGAGGCTGTATGCAAGTGACTGCCTGAATTAATTTCTAATCGCTTCAAGACTCACTCATCTACTACGCTCATTCACATCATACTTCGCATTTCCTCAGGCGTGTATTACACAAGTGCGAATTTATCTCGACAATTTGCGACACTTGGCCGCACGACGGGTGGTTGGCTATGGAGCGCTGCAAGCTGCGCCATTTTGTACGCGGCTTGTCGTTAATAAGTGTGCGCTTCATTTACTAGCAAATCCGCGCGTACAGCGACAGCGGCAAACAAGCAGCAGGCGATTGTAGTTATATAATGACTGTGGTTGTTGTTGCGTGTGGGTTATTTTCATTTTGCCGTTAGTGCAACTCGGCCACTTCATCAGCGTCATCAGCAGCAGTCAGCCAAGGCAGTGGAGGTTATGTAGAGCGACTTAGACTTAGTGTAGCTTTCGAAGCAGTTCAAGCAAAACAAAAACTTTTATGAAGAAAAAACCGCTTTAGCACAGACTATGGCGGCAGAAGCGTCAGCAGCAACAATGACAAGTGCACAGCGTTTTCATTAACAACTTGAAGTAGCGTCTTCGTTACGACAGCAGCAATGGACGTCTGTCGTCAAACCAGGCGAGTAGCATGCAAGGCGCCGTAATTGCCACAGTTGACGCGAAGTGGTGGTGCGCAACTGCAGGCGCTGCTTAAGTAAAACAAATAACAAGCACAGTATGATTGCGCAGTAAAAATTTAGTGTTGCAAGAATGAAGCCAAGCTCCGCACCACTTAGCGACACATTGCACGAGGGTGCCTACTAAGCACTTGCGCACTTAAGTATCGCCGGGGGCTAGAAACGAATTACGAGCGAGAGGGTGAGAGTTAAATGCAATCAGCGCGTAGCATAGTCACATGAAGGTGAATTTTGCGCTGGGCGCAACGCGTTGTGATGAGTGGTATGAAATGCGCAACACTGCTAAGTACCAGATAATGTTGCAAATGCAACGCTAGGTAAGTGGCAAGTAGCGATGAGTTACACGCAAGACATATGCTCGAAAAAACTCAGAAAATATTTTACTTAACTCAATGCGCCGAACTTAAGTTGCACACAAAGCTGCATGCGGCATGTTGGTCTATACGTTTTTAATTATGCAACATGCAATATGCATGGCGCCGCAAAGCAGTTGCCTCAAAGTGCGGCCACCTCTGTAGTATAGCAGTGCGCTTCACTGACGCTGCACTCGACTTTCGATTGCGTGCTGAAAATGAAAATGTTGAGAACTTTCGTTTGTTTTTTACTTACTTACTTACCTTCATAGACTTGCAACACTCAAGGGCGCGTGTTTTGTAGCAATTTGCAACTCAGGCGCGTAAAGGTGTTTGTAAGTGAGCGTTTACACTTCCTTCTGTGCTGTGCTTTGTGTGTGCGTCTCTGTGTGTGTGTGTATGTGTACAAGGAAAATCGATGAAAACTTTTGCAACAGCCAAAGGCAAAATTACTGTTGGCACTCGGCCTCAAAACTTGTTAGAACAACAACTTTTAGTTACGTGCAACTCACTGCCACATCAGAGACTGCTTCCCAGCCAACTGCTCCAACTGTCGGCTCGTCAGTGCGAATTCGGCGTGGAGTTGGCATCAAGCTTTGGTGGCTGGTGCGAGAATCTGGCGCTCAATTATCAACACGCTTCGCCAACGAGCGCCCTGCCACCTGCGCCACCTTCCAATTATCGCAACTGTGGCTGCAGCTATGCCTGCTCTTTATGCGGGGCTTTGCTGCACTTGTAAGTTGTAACAACTTTTACCGCACAGCTCCCACTGTGCCGCTCAATCTGCAGCATTGCGCTAAAAGCATTTGTAACTTAGGCCCGACTTTGCGCTCTAACGAGCGCTCAAGATCTGCGCCGAAAACTGCTGCGATTAGTTTGTGCCTGTGGATGGTGGATGAAGCAGGCAAAGTGGCACAAAGTTTGGCGTCACATGTGATGGGGGCATCATTAATGCGACTCTATACTTTTATTTAAGTACACCAAATGCAGGTTGAAGTTATGCCTAACGGTATTGCTGTGGCACTTAGTGGCGAACGAATATATGCAAATATGGCAGCAGCGTGCGGTATGCCACGCCACGTAGCAAAAGTAACCGGTCGATTATCTGCAGTATTTGCGAAGTACACTTATATATAATATAAAAGGGGGCGTGTTGCATACATCGAGGCGTTGCACGCTGCTTTTATCGTGCCACCACTGTCGCTGTTGCTGCAAAAATACCGAATCAGAAACAATTTGCCGCGGTGGATTATGAAAATTGCTTAAGAAATTAAATTGCACTTTGATGGCTAAAACCTCTCCGCCTCAGCCTTCGATCCGCGCTCCATAGTGAGTTTATCCCTTCACGCCTTGTGGTTTTGCGCTCAACCTTAGTTACTTAGTTGAGTTGAGGCGCAGCGCAGTCGCTCTGCGGTTGCACAATTCACCATTTACGAGTTGCAAATTTGCATTGGCACGTTGCGGCGGCTGCTGTGGCATGCTGTGGCTTCGTTGTTTTGCAGCAGAGTGCGTCTGCAAAGAAACGTGCGGTTGCTCTTGCTGCCACGCTAATGGCATAGCAGGTCAAAGTCCCATTACATCTTACACACACACAAAGTTAGAAAAACATTTGCTCTGTGCACCTCATAAAGGAAGCGGAGCGAGTGCAAAAACTACGGAGAAAAGTATGAAAGTAATAAATGAGGGGCTTGTAGGCTTTGCGCGTGGCAAATATTTGTGGTGTGCTTCACTTTGCGCCTCGAGCTTTTATGTGGCATTCTCTCTTCATTTGCACTGCACAAGAAAGTGACGGGCGCGCCTAATACACTCTACAGTCCTTTTCTGCCTCGGTTTATTAGTAATAAATCCTTATTTGTGTTTAGATGTTCATTTATGGCAAATGTGTTTTATAAAATATATATAAGTATATATTTATACCCTGAACAGGGTATATTAAGTTTGTCACGATGTTTGTAACACCCAGAAGGAAGCGTCGGAGACCCTATAAAGTGTATATATAAATGATCAGTATGTTGAGCTGAGTCGATTTAGCCATGTCCGTCTGTCTGTCCGTCTGTCTGTGTATATACGAACTAGTCCCTCAGTTTTTAAGATATCCTTTGAAATTTTGCAGACGTCATTTTCTCTTCAAGAAGCTGCTCATTTGTCAGAACGGCCGATATCGGACCACTATAACATATAGCTGCCATATAAACTGAACGATCGGAATCAAGTTCTCATATGGAAAGCTTTCGCATTTGACAATGTATCTTCACCAAATTTGGTATAGAATATTCTCTAGGGCAAAAATGTAATATCCGAGAAAATTGTTCAGATCGGTTAACTATAGCATATAGCTACCATACAAACTGGACACATAGTTACTAACAGAAATGCACCTGTGAAGGGTATTTAGCTTCGGTACAATCGAAGTTAACGTTTTTTCTTGTTTTTGTGTAATAGAGTGTAATTATGTTGTGTCGTGTTTACCGTTCTATGGATTGGATCCCATACCTTTTAATTGGATCTTTTCTACCTTATTCGTATAATATACTACTTTTTTAAAGAAAAAACACATACAATTCAAAATTTAAGGGGAAATGTTTATTATCTTCCGAAAGAGCATTTCCGGCATTAATTTCTTTAATATTATCTCTTTCAAATGTTGAGCGTGGTTTTGTCTCAGATGCTCCATCCGTTGAGTCCAATTTTCGACTCGCGCAAGCACTTTTTGTTCCAAGGCCTGAATCGAAGCGGGATTATCCGCATAGACTTTAAACTTTGCATATCCCCACAGGAAAAATTATAACGATGTGATATTACACGATCTTGGTGGCCAATCGCCTGGAACAAAACGTGAAGATATCTGCTCATTGTTGTGTTCTCTCAATAAAATTGATTGATTCGATGTGTGGGAAGTGGCGTCGTCTCGTTAAAACCAAAGGTCGCCGAGATCATGTGAATCAATTTCAAATAGTAAGTTACCAGGGCGCGATAACGATCGCCATGATGACTCCACCGGCTCACAAACCACACCAAGCCATTATTTTTACTAGATAAAATGGCAGTTCTTGAATCTCTTCAGGTTGATCTTCGTTCCAAATGTGGCAATTTGCTTGCTTACATACCTATTGATGACAGCTTAACATGACTCACGCGTGATCTGTCAAAAAATGGCTTTTGTAAGAAGTACCTCTACTTGAATCACCTGTTGTAACCTTTTTCATATTAAAACACATATCAAATATTGTGCCAGCACTACTAAGTAATGAATAAAAAGCTTGGAAAATTCCGGTTTTCTTATAATATCAAAGAACATATATTCTTAAAAACTATAAACTTTTCCTACATTTAGAGAAATGCTTAATATGGAAAAAATACTTGAGGCTCGTGAATATTTGAAAGGTTTCTTGTAAGTCTCTAATAATAATGCTAGCATTCCTCCGCTCCATGTCCATTGTTAGCGTTTCTCCATTAAGTAATGTCCTAATGTAACCTCTCGCCTTCTTCGTCAATCACAGCACTCAAATTTGTCTGAAAGAAATCCAAATTAGAGTCCAGAATAGCTATTTTTGAAAACATACTACTAAGACCAAGAAATTTTCATTAAAAGGTCTTATTATTTTAGTCATCCCAAAGCTTTATATAGTAACATTATAAGTCCATTTACATTTTATGTCTTTGTAATTTTCCTCTTTATGGTTTCCTAAAAGATCTAGATTTGAACAATGTTCACAAAATATTTCTAGCCGAGTTTTTTCTGATCAGTAACACCTTCTTCAAAGCCTTTTTTAGATCTACAAATATTCCTTCTCAAATTTGCCTTGCTTGGATTGGGGAATTTTTCTTTTAGATATACAAATTCTCTGCCATTTCTAGTTCAGCTAGTCCACATACTACTGTTCAATTGATGACGTTAAATTAAGATATTGAAATTAAAAATCATTTCTCCACACGCATAACAAACGTTGGAATCGTTAAAATATTTTCATGGAATATTTACGATGTAAAAGCGCATATTGTATATGATGCATATAAGTTAGTCAAATGCAATAAGCGTAGAGTCAGTCAATCGAGAAGTAGTAAGCGGGAGCTTGGATCTGTAATTCAGTGTACATTCTCCATTTCGGTTGTTACTTAGACTTGGACGAAAAAACAAGTTTCGAGTTTGCAATTGGAAAATTTAATTCTAAGAACGCAATGACTTTCTGCTTTTATTTATTTTACTATTTTGGATTTGGCGTGGTTAACAAATGAAGTGGATGAATCTCGACTATGGACTTTCAACGTTTTCAGTTAGTTTGAACCAATAAATCGATTTTAAATAACAACTATATTTCCGACGGAGTGGAGGTCTTCCTCTTCCTCTGCTTCCCTCGGCAGGTATTGCGTCGAATACTTTCAGAGCTGGAGTGTTTTCATCCATACAGACGATATGACCCAGCAAGCGCAGCCGTGTTCTCTTAATTCGGTGCACTATGTCAATGTCGTCGTATATCTCGTACAGCACATCGTTTCATCGAATGCGGTATTCGCCGCGACCAACGCGCAAAGGACCATAAATCTTTCGCAGAACCTTTCGCTCGAAAACTTGTAACGCCGTAGCAGGACAGCAATAATGAGTGACTTATAGAGTTTTGTTTTTTTCGTCGACAAATTACTTTACTTTTTAATTGGCTACTTAGTCCGAAGTAGCACTTGTTGGCAAGAGATTTCTGCGTTGGATTTCAAGGCTGCCGTTGTTGTTAGTGTTAAATAATAGTCGAAATTATCTACGACTTCGAAGTTATGTATGTCAACAGTGACGTGGGAGCCAAGCCGCGAGTGCGACGATTGTCTTTTTGATGACAGGATATATTTCGTCTTGCCCTCGTACACTGCTAGACCCATTTGCTTCGCTTCTTTGTCTAACTTGGAGAGAGAAGAACTAACGGCGCGTTTGTTATGGCCAACGATATCGATGTCATCGACGAACTCCAGCAATTGTACACTCTTATAGAAGCTCTGCAGCTCGAACTACTTTACTATCAAATTTAAATTCAAAGAAAATAAATAATAATATAGGGTGATTTTTTAAGAGCTTGATAACTTTTTAAAAAAAAAAAAACGCATAAAATTTGCAAAATCTCATCGGTTCTTTATTTGAAACGTTAGATTGGTTCATGACATTTACTTTTTGAAGATAATTTCATTTAAATGTTGACCGCGGCTGCGTCTTAGGTGGTCCATTCGGAAAGTCCAATTTTGGGCAACTTTTTCGAGCATTTCGGCCGGAATAGCCCGAATTTCTTCGGAAATGTTGTCTTCCAAAGCTGGAATAGTTGCTGGCTTATTTCTGTAGACTTTAGACTTGACGTAGCCCCACAAAAAATAGTCTAAAGGCGTTAAATCGCATGATCTTGGTGGCCAACTTACGGGTCCATTTCTTGAGATGAATTGTTGTCCGAAGTTTTCCCTCAAAATGGCCATAGAATCGCGAGCTGTGTGGCATGTAGCGCCATCTTGTTGAAACCACATGTCAACCAAGTTCAGTTCTTCCATTTTTGGCAACAAAAAGTTTGTTAGCATCGAACGATAGCGATCGCCATTCACCGTAACGTTGCGTCCAACAGCATCTTTGAAAAAATACGGTCCAATGATTCCACCAGCGTACAAACCACACCAAACAGTGCATTTTTCGGGATGCATGGGCAGTTCTTGAACGGCTTCTGGTTGCTCTTCACCCCAAATGCGGCAATTTTGCTTATTTACGTAGCCATTCAACCAGAAATGAGCCTCATCGCTCATCGGACACGGACGCGAAACACATTTCGAACCGAACACTGATTTTGGTAATAAAATTCAATGATTTGCAAGCGTTGCTCGTTAGTAAGTCTATTCATGATGAAATGTCAAAGCATACTGAGCATCTTTCTCTTTGACACCATGTCTGACATCCCACGTGATCTGTCAAATACTACTGCATGAAAATCCTAACCTCAAAAAAATCACCCGTTAGTAATCTGCACGAAATGTCGGACTTTTGACAAACGTTGCACACAAAGGTCATGAGAGTCAATCACTCTAGCAGAAGCCAAGTAAAGATAGACAATTGAGAAATCGAGTACGCCGAAAGCTTCTGCTACACCGGCAGCTACATAACAACAGAGAATAAGAAGCAGAAGTGGATACTAAATATAGGATGAGTATGACAATGATAAAATCACCAAGAGGGGACGACTTCATAAAGGCCTCATGCTTTAGAGAGAAGTAGCAATGAAAGCATAGTTTCAAGGCAGAAAAGAGAAACGCTACTTAGTAGATATGTATGTCTTCGATCACTTTCATTTCATTTGCTTATTAAAACTGTTATATGTAAATTTAGCTGTCCTTAAGTCTCAATAGCTTCAACCGCTAATGGACTTTAACTTTACCGCACAATCCACTAAGACAACAGATAATTTCCTCGCGCGCTTTTCAAATATTCGCAGATTTTACTTTGGAAGCATACGTACAAATATACATAACTACTCAATTATTTTTTATTTTTTTCTAAATATGAGTTTATATGTAGGGCAACAACAATAACGCTTAGACATTATCACAAAGGAAGGTTCTCGTTCAAATGATGTTTGCTATGCTAACAAACATAAATTTACGAAATTGGCCACAAATTTTGCTCTGCACAAAGCAAAGCAAATAAAACCGCAAGACTAAATAATAAAAAATAAGCGAAAAATAGAAATATTGCCACCGTCACACACACACACACACATCCATACAAGCCCGCATGGCAAGTCAGTCAATGCGCAGCGCTGGCGCTATGAAGGAGCGGGTGCGGGCAATTGGGTGTGCGTGTCTGTGCGCCGGTGATGGAGTACAGTAAAGTACCGTTAAAGTACATCACAGTTAAGTGCCAACAAACAAAATCCGGGCTGCTTACTTTTATTTACATTTATGCCGAATTATTATGCCAGAGACAATGGCGCTGACGATGGCTGCCACGGGCGCAGGACACCCAGTACAACGCTGCATTGGCGCTGCGGCGGGCAGCCCGAGCACCAGAATGCTGATATGCACGAAAGAAAGCATTGTCGTAAAACATTTTTTATTGTTCAATTAGCATAATGGGGGCACAAACACAGTCGAACAAACGAACTGACAAACGAACGAACAAAGCTAAACGAATACAGTGCCACAACAAAGTATGACGCCGCTTTAGCGAAAGCCAAGCCAAGCAGCAACAACAACGGCCACAAAAATTAAATAAAAAAAAGGAAAAACGAAATAAAAATCAACAGCGTGTAGGGAGAAATTCGCAAATAGACAAAGTGAGTCGGAAGTGGAAGACACAGTCAGTCCATAACCGGGGGCAGCGCCAGCACTTCACTAACGCAGGGCCGGCCAGGGCCAACGGCAGTGTGTGAAGCGTATAATAGATGTGTGTATGAAGGGAGCGAGGACGAGAGGAGACGAACGAATGCTGCTGGCGACTAGAAGACGAATAGACAGGCTTTGCGCGCTGACTGACTAGTTGGATCGCTGGCAGTTCAACCGGTTGGCTGGCTGCTGCCTTTATAGCGCGGTTGGTCAGGCAGGCGCAGACGGGGCGGCAGAAATAAAAAGCTGTGAAATGAAGTGATCCTTTTTATGCTTCTCGGCTTCTCGTGTGCGTCTTTTTATGCTGATTTTTTCCCCTCCATTTTTTATGCACACACACACATACATATGTATAAAAATATTTATTTATTCTTTTTATATGCTTGGCTGCCATTGATGCTTTGTCATTGCTGCTTGTTGTTTTTGTGCTTGTGGCTGTGCTTTGTGGCGCTTTGTGTCTTTTTGAATGAGTGCGCCAGCGAGCAAAGATGACATTTCGATGGACTGTCAGACCGTCGCATGGACTTAGTGAACTTTTACGCTCCTACACACGTAAATATGTTAGTATGCACATAACGTTTATTTGCCTCTAGTAACGGTAGTTTCGTTTCGACCTCTGTATGCGTAGGTGTGCGCTGTGAAGACAATGACAGCCGAGCAGTCAGTTAGAATGACAGGCTGTGATGCGAACCGACATCGGTATGGGCTTGCCGTTTGACTAAGCGCAAAGTCGAAAAGAGAAAAAGTGTAAGTCCGTTATGCACGACGCATATTCGTGCTGCTTGAACTGCTTTTGTTTATATTTGCTGAGGGCAGTTGGTTTTTAAATCGTCTCTCACTAGCGGTCAATTGCCGTGGAAGTCAGTGTATGTGTGTGTGTCGGTAGTGGAGCATCATCATGTGACGGCACTTCGGTTCGGTCAACTGGCTGGGTATTTAACAATTTTCATGTCAAAGTTTAATTGAAAGTTGCCGAAGCAAACGACCGTTGGGGAGAGGGCGGCCGGTTAAATGAATTGTTGCGAAATGGGAGTGATGTTTACTTTCAGATTGAATCGAAATGTAAATAAAACTGACAGTAATGTTTTAAGAATGACAGGAATGTCGTCAAAGTCACAAAGGTTGTGTGGCCGCTGAAGTCTTGCAACCTGCTATAAGTAGTTATATATCTATTTTTATATAATGTTAAACAATTTTTTTTAATCCTATATAGACTAGGGGTAGAAGTCTTTGAAAATGATAAAAAGAAAGAAATTCAGTGTAGGTTGAAACCCATGGGATATGAATGATAGAATGACAAACATTTCAGGAAAAATAATTTACGAGCGATCGATGGTCGGGAAAAGTTAGGGAAGGTGCCTGTTTGAATTTTTAAGGGTGAAAAATGGTTTATCTCGATTTCCGGCAAAACAATGAGTCCAATAGAAAACAGTTATATTGCAATGTTGTAGGTAATGAAAAGGTCTATAACTTTTTTATAAAGTTTGTCATATAACCTTAAAATTTATGTGAAAAATTCAAATAACCAAATTATTTTTTTTATTTTTTATATTTTTTCCTGAACAAAAAAATTTCTCTTTCACGAAATTAGGTGTAAAGTGACCTTTATTTGCTCCAAACACACTGTCTTTTTTTGTAAATTTCAATACATTGATTTTTTTGCTTGCATAGTATACAGTATATTATACATACATACATTTATAATATTGCTATATAAAATATATAAATTTGAGACTATTTTCCGCAAAGGTGAAATTGATCCGGCATTAGTTTCGAAGATGAGGTACATGGCACGTGCGTTTTTGTAAGAATTTTTTGGTTTCCTGTAATCGGTTCCAAAAACTTTTAACGCGTTTTTCTGGAAACGCTGAATGTACTTAGAGTCGGTGAGAAACGGCTAAACCGATCAACTTGAAATTTTCACTCAAATTTCTTAGATATGGTTTTCAGATATACAGGGAAACATTGATGATAATTTATCTTTTCTAAGCCTGTTTGAAGTATAAGTTTTTTCACTAAAGAGCGATTTTATTTTTTTGACTACTCTTTCTATCATTACCTGTACTCATCTACCATAATAATTTTTTTGGTTTTTGAAGTTGAGATAGTTTTAACCAGTAACTATTCTTCGCCACCAGAACCCTTTTTCGGAAATCCTCCTGGCAAAAACTTCCAGATCCAAAAATTTTCAAAACAAATCTGTGATTATTCAAGTACATTAAGTTCTGTAAATTTTTTTCAACAATTTTTTTCTCATATAAAAATTAAATATATTATTAAAATTTTTTTATTGTTACAAACATACGCTATTAACATATAAATTTTGAAAATTTTGGAAAAAAAAATATTTTAAGCACGGCCATTGCGACGCCATTTCCGGTGATCCCTCGGAAAAAATATGCGCCCGCGTTGGCAGGATAGCTCTTTCAGGTTCACCTAAAGTGAAAAAGTACGAAAGTACGGGTTTTGGTTGAAACCTTAACTTAGAAATTGGAGAAAATAAAAACTGAAAATTGGATTTTTGGCAGACATTAAAAAAAAATTAAAATTTCATTGAAAATTTCGACATTACATACATTACAAAATTTTTTTCGAATTGTTGTAATCTAAAAAAAAACCCTCGTCCAAGTCTTTAAGAATAATTTCTCAAAGATCTGTGTAAATTTGATGAAGATCGGTTGAGTAGTTCTCGAGAAATTCTTGCCAACCGACTTCAGAAACACGGTTTCGAGAAAAATGCGTTTAAAGATGGCGCACTTAGCCTAGCTAGCCTCGAATGCGATCTTATAATGCAAAAGATTTGTAACTGAAAGCAAATATAACATTCCATAATGTAACTATTTTTGTTTTAATTATGTAAATAAATTATAGTAATTTTTTAAGCAAAATTGCCGAATGTATAAATTTATCAGTAAACTAATCTCAATTTGATAGTACAGTTGAGTAAATTTATAATATATTTGACTAAACTTCCAAAGACTGCATGCAGCACTCGCAAAGGTATTTTCCAACCAATCATTTTTCATGACTGCCTCTGTCTTTCTAATAAACTTCAAAACAAAATATCCACTTCCTTTTAACTCATTTCACCGAAACTTGATTGATATCCAGCGCTCTAAACTACCATACCTAGACTCTTATACATGCGTATGTATTTGTGTTTGTGCAGACTTAGACTTTAATGAAATTAAATCGCAAAAGAATCAAGTAATTTATTTTACTTAACTCGGTTTCCACATGACTTGACCACATTGTTATTCCGCCTAGCAACTGGCCAATAATAGTCAGTGCCTCTGCCTTAATCCGAGCGCTGTGATGGCCGGACGGAGGCCTCACGCCACAAACTTTTGTGTATTGTAACTAAATATATGCGGCAACCCGGAGGAATGAAAAATTGGTTACTTTAGGCAACCAACCGCACATAAATATGCCTGTTTTTGTTGTGTGGGTGTCGGTGTGTGTCTCTGTATCGAGCCACTACCGCCACTCACACATACACATTGCCCAACTGATTTCCTGTACTCAAACAAATCGAACGAGTTTTTTCCTTTCGTTATTGCCACTGTGCGACAATTTCCTACCAACATTGTCGACGTTTAGAAGCAAATAATAAATAAATAAAGAAAAAAATCAGAACTCGAAGGTCCTTTTCCACACACACACAAATGGTCGTTTGTATACTTTTTTGCTCATGTGTGTGTGAGTGCGTGTGTGTTTGTTTTGCCTTGCGACATTTTGTGAACAAACTTCGCATAATTTCCTATTTAAGAATTTGTTTTCGTACACTTAAGCTATTTGCGAACAAGTTCACCCACCCAACCACCACGTCATTTATAAGCGTACATATGTTTGTGCGCCGCATGGTATGTATGTCCTGCAAATGTCCTGCTTATGGGCGCATAGCGTGGAAAATTGAAAGGCAACATATTGATGGCAAAATATTATAGTTGAGCGCGCTTCTTCAAAGTGGGCGCCAAGCCTAAGCCAATTCACCCGCAATCGAGACATTCACCAACCGACCAAGGGTCCGAAGCGAAGCGAAAAAAGCACACAAAATAAAGCAGCAAATAAACACATGTGAGCATAAAAAGAAAGATATAAATATACAAATATGCGCCGACAAGTAGGAAAGTTGCTGCTCGAGCCCTCGGTCCCCTGTAAGCGTCGTGCTGCTTACAAATGGCCCTCATTTAACCTCATGTCCGTCGTGTTTGCTCACATGACGCGCATACTGTGCGCTTCATAAAAGGAAACGCTCGCAAACTCATTGTGGTATTAGCCATCTCCATGTGTGCATGTGTGTGTGTGTGTCGGTGTAGTGATGTGTGGCGACCGCAGTTCGATCCGGCTATCGCTTTTGATGTAACTTGAGCGGACGATTGTGCTTTCTAAATGCTCCTCATTGTGCTTTTTCACTTCATCTTAAGTATTCAGATTTCTTTTTGCTGTTATTTTTGCCATTTCTTTGTCCCTCTTACCGTTTTTCCGCTTTGTTACTCGTATTTCGTTTTAGTGTTTTCCTACGGCGTGGCCGTCTCGTTTCGGTTTCTATTCCTTCCGATTATTTTGCTGAAATGTGCTTTTGAAAGAGCGGAAATAGTTGGAATAGTTTTCGAGCAAATGTTTGGCTTTACGGAAATCGTCCAGTTTATTTTTGTATAAAATTTAATTGGAAATTTCAAATACTCATTCACAAACAACAGTTATTTGTACGCACAAGCTTCGGTATTTGTAGTGAATTTGCTGAACAAAGTGCTTTTTGAAAAGTTCTCGAGACTATATGCATGTATGTATGTACGTATGTATGTGTTTGTGCCATTGAGCTTTGAAAAACTTATTTAGTTGCGTGTCCAAGTTGAAAAAATATGAATTATGTGCATATGAAAACTAAATGTGACTGGGAAATCGAAAACAGGATTAATAGCAATTCAGTTATCAGTTTTCTCTTTTAAGAGACAATCATATTAACCTTTAGAGGAATGAGTTATTCTGATGGAACCCAATATTTAAATACCAAGGTTTGCCTGAGTACATAATAAAGTAGAAATAGTCGTACTAATGATGTACAGAGAAATTCAGAATTCTTTTCGATCACGGGTAAAGAAATTTGTATGTCATACATAAAAAGTATTTCACTCATGGACTTGATTCTGCTCTGACAGTTTGTATGGCTGTTATATACATACTTGTATTATAGTGATTCGATATCGCCGGTTCCGACAAATGAGTAGCTTCTTAGGAAGAAAAAGACAAATACATATCGGGCTTCGAGAATACGAGTAAAAGCAAATATTAATCATCGAGAATTCGTTTATTGTGTTTTAAAATATTCTCCTTTACAATCTATTCACTTTTGTATGCGTTTGAACCAATTGTCGAGGTACTTTTACCACTGGCTAATTGACGTATAGCAATATAAATTTGCATGAATAAGGCCATTTGAAGTGTGCCATCTTGTGATAAACAGCTTTCCAAAACGAACCGAAACTATTCAAGCCGCTAAGAACGGAATGTGTGGATCCTAGTGCATAAAAATGTCTTTTTACTAAAAACATCGGTCAATGTGTGAACTATATAATTGAAATTTGGAGAGAATACTTTCTATGTATGTATTAGAATAGTGTGTCCGAATGCCATATAGCTGGTATAAAGATTTTTCATCTCCCGTTTGACTTCATACTGCGTATATCGGCCAATATTTGAGTTATCTCGATGAAAATGAGAGAACGTGTTTTACTAATTAGCAGCCGTTAAAACTTGACCTAGCCACTATATAACTCATAACAGAATAGTGTTTTCAAACATCCGCAATGATTTTTCTCCATATTGATATCTAGCCGACTGCGATCCTTGCTAGTTGCAAAAGAATAAAACGATTAGTTACACCCGAACTGAGCCTTTACTCTTTTAGCATTTATTTTAACAATTGTGCACAGCATCAATAGTTTCTAGACACAACAGATTTTTGGCGACCTTTACGAAATTCGTCATAGAGTGACGTGATCTACGATTTCGAATTGAATTCACCATACCATTGATAAACACTGGTGATTGATGAGGCTTCACCGCCAAAAATTGAATTAAGTTCATCGACGCACTGTTGACAAGTTAATCCACGTCGGAAGTTTTAAAATATAATCGCGCTAAAATATTTGCGATTTAGTTCCATTTTTTGCCAAAGTGAATATTTTAAGTAACTGTAAATAACACAAATGGCGCTAAGTCCAAATATTTTGAGTATATATAACATTAAAGTTAACAAATTTCACGATAAAATTGTACGTTGGCAGATGGCAGCTCTATAGTTGCCAATTCCCGAAATATAAAAAGCAACTTAAAAATGTACAGTTGCATGCTTTGTACCAAGTCTCACCACTAAGAATCAAATGTCCGGATATTAAAGGCATGCTTTAGTATTTCTTCAGTGAACGAAATCTTCTCTCCAATTCGTTGTCTTTTGAGCAATCTGCAGCCGATTAATTGGAAGAAACCAACCGTTAATCAACAGGAATATTAAGAGAAGATATGTAGAGAATCCAGAAACACCGGTGCTTCCTGGAAAAGTTTGTATGCAGAAATTCGAAAAGGGGTTATACAAATTTGTTTTAAAGAAACATATTTAAAAACAAGAAAAAACGTTAACTTGGGCTGCACCGAAGATAATATACCCTTCACAGGTACATTTCTTTTAGTAACTATGTGTTCAGTTTATGTGGAAGCTAAATGCCATAGTTATCCGATCTGAACAATTTTTTCGGAGATTACATTGTCGCCTTAGAATTATGGATTATTTCATGAATATATCTTGTCAAATGCAAAATTTTTCCATGCAAGAACTTGATTCCGATCATTCAGTTTGTATGGCAGCTATATGTTATAGTGGTCCGATATCGGCAGTTCCGACAAATGAGCAGCTTCTTGAAGAGAGAATGACGTTTGCAAAATTAAAACGATATCTTAAAAACTGAGGGACTAGTTCGTATATATACAGACAAACGGACAGACGGACATGGCTAAATCGACTCAGCTCAACGTACTGATCATTTATATATATAAAAAGTATATATGTAGGGTGTCCGACGCTTCCTTCTGGGTGTTTCAAACTTCGTGACAAACTTAATTAACCCAGTTCAGGGTATAAAAACTTTCAGTTACAAATTTTAATAAATCAGCAACTTGATATGATTTTGATCGGATTAACTTTTTTTCTTCTTGACTTCTACGTTAAACTATCAATACAATATCTGCCAATTATTTATATACACCAACTTTATGGAAACAATTAAAGGAGTATGAAACTGAACGTCTAATATTCAAACATCTTTCATAGCATTATATTTAACTCAGCAGCCAAGAAAAAGTAGAATCAATTCTACCTCAGCCTACAAAACGTAAAAACAGCTCATTATATTTGTTTATCCGAAATTAACATAAGAAAGCACGTTTCGCCATCAAGCCCTATTAGGAGTAAGCACAGACAAAAAAATATTAATAAACATAAATATATTACCCAGAAACTGCCGGCTAATTTGTTACCATCATAGTTAGATATGTACAACTCCGGAATCTGCATTATTCTGGTATGAGTGTACGTGTGTGCTTTGGTCTGGTATATTGGAGCACATTGCCATTGCTCATAAATTCACTTAACTACACGGCCAATTGGTTTCAATTTGACAAAGTGCAACACCATACACATACACATACACACACATGCTGGCAAAAACGCAGCGCGCCGAAATGAATACAAATAAAACATTTTTTTTTGGTAAGCATACACACATACATATACTCACACTCATTGCGCCGTAAAAAGCGGCATCCGGAACACATGTAAACAGTTAGCGCGCGCCGCCAACAAAAACAATGCGCATTTCTTGCGCCAAATGGCCGCTTTTTGCACCAATTTCGCTATCCCCTGCCAGTGTCGCGCTTCCACTCCCCGCCTTCGTACTAATCTACCACTCTCATTCGCTTTTGGCTGTAATTTGTTTTCCTCTGGCTGACGTTTTTTGACTCGCCGCTGCCAAAAAGCTTCTTCGAACTTGCTGTTTACATTTGTACTTCTGTTTGTATGACTCATACAGTGTGTTTGTGTGCGAGCGGATGCAATCTGCTTCGGTTCTTGTGCGCTCGCTGTCAGCTGTTTGGCAGCAGTTGGGTAACCGTTTTTTGCAGCGCGTAATTGAATGGCGTCATGACAAATACGAGAATTGTCACATCACATTTTCATTTCGATTCGTTTTTTGCTTCAAAAATCCATTGTTTTTTTTGTACTCTTTATCAGTTAACTTTTAGTGAATTGGTTGGGGGATGGGAAATTGATATAGCTTTTTTTGAAAACCCCAAAGTCAATGCTCATTTAGTGTTCCCGGATAAATCTTCTAGGAATTTATAGTATCTGGGTTAATTTTTCATGCCAAAATTGTTTATTTTGATACGCTTTAGCTTTAGCTTGGCTTGCCACCAGGGAAACAATTCAGCATCACTTGTGCATTTGTTGCCCATTGGCAAGACTACGCTGTACTCACCGAGGGTTTCCGCGTTATGATACACGAGAGGAGGTATCAATAGTGAGGGCACAGAATCTGTTAAAATTCGTGTCAAGTGCAGATATCCCAAAGGATGACTACTCCTCATGAACCTGAACTGGCCTATGCGTAACTCGTTGGCCTATCAGAGTAACCCAACCTAACCTATCGGATATATTCGATAGGTTCCAAAACACTTTCTCTAATTTATTTCTAATTTCCGCTTGACCTCGTCATATGAAAAATCTTTCCTTACAAAACCTTGATTCTGACTTTTCAGTTTATATGGCAGCTGTACGCTGGCGATCCAATATCCGACAAACGATGCTGCTCGTTTGGTGCGCAAAGGCTAAAATTTCAGATCGATATCTCAAAAACTGAGGAACTAGGACTGTCGAACGAAGATGACTAAATTGACTGAGCTCGTTCATCGAATGAAAAGATGAGATATCTTCAAGAAATGTGGTATCGAGCTTGGCCTAAGGCAATGCTCTGAGCTCTGAGAGTATTCGACTCAGTAACCCCCGGGGAAAGCAAGGAAAGACAAACAAATCTACTCCGTTTGAAAGACCAGATGAAGAACTACCTGGCTATATTGGCTTCTTCTTCTTTTTTTCTTGGCATAGACACCGCTTACGTGGTTATAGTCGAGCTATTAATTATAAATTCGACCAACAAGTGCCATATAAAAAAAATTTCGGTAATATGGAAAGCACATAATTTAGTCAAACCTTCACTTTCGCTCTAACTGATTGTAAACCACGAAGTCGGTACATATGTACATTTCCGTAGATGGTTTTGAAAGAGTTACTCAAAGAGGTATTGGTTTGGTTCGAGTCCAAGGTCTTGATTGAAAAATGCTCAAGAGAACCACCAGGCACTATACATGCTTAACGCGTTGCCTAAGATTACAAACTGTGTACGCCTACAAAACATAGTAGTTATAATTTCTAATAGCCATTGCAAAGCATGACAGAGGCAAGAGATTTGCAGCAAGAAAATAAACAACTTTGCAACACGCTACATCTAACCGCACTTTTAGTAGAAACTGAATGCCTGGATGGGGTGTATAATTAAATCAGATTACATTTAAAAATTCCATTTATATTTACCGCCTGTCGCGACACGTAAATCATGATTAAAACGCTTAGGGCGACACAACTCCGACAGTGACACCGCCACTGACTCGGATGCCGACTGCGACTCTGACTGCGCTGATGAAATGCTCTTTCCGCTTAGCGCTATGTAAATATGTGGCAACGAGCTACAACGAAGAGTTAAAGCGTGTGGCACGAGTGTAACCGTATTGGGGGCTGGAAAGCGGAAAAGTTGCTCAACTCGTTAGCTGGTTAAAAGTGACAGGGTTATTAGTATGTGGAGGATAGGAGGACATACACAGATTGTGAAGTGAAGCGCTTGTGTGCAGGGCAGGTGGAGTTGTGTAGCGCCGCTAGCTGGTTGTCGTGGTTGCCTACCGCGCCCAATTGACTCGTTGGCTAGCTCTTTTTTCCGTGGCCAACAAATAGCCAAAAGCATAATGAAATGAAAATAGGGAAATGGAATTTTGAAATATGGTGCAAGTGAGGGCTGTGCGGCTTTGTGTGGCTTCTCTTGACTTTTTGCAATCTCTACAGCTTCCGCCTATTGTGTGGTGTTGTGGAGTCAGGTCATCGCAACCTACATACAAACACAAATAGATGGTAATCGCAAACATTGCTATATATTTCTTTTTTGGTTATCTATTTTTAGCCATTATTATTATTATTTGTGGTTGCGCTTTTGAGAAATGCGATTCAATTTCAGTGACAAACCAAAAAGTGTGGCATGTAGGCAAATGGCCATGGTGGCGCAGCAGTTGGGGCGGGTCAAAACTGAAAGTTGACGCTTTGAAAGTGACAACTCATATCCTTTATGGCAAGCACAAAAACCACAAAGGTGGCAGAGCGGGTGTACGCGGCGGAAGCACAAAGCGGAACATCGACCACAGAAGTTGCAACAAAAACAAAACAATGAAATGGCATGACTCGAGTTCAGCGTGTGTTAAGGAGAGAGAGAGAGATGAAGCGGGAGGAGATAATAAAATAAAATATTTAGCTGATTCGTGGAAAAATTACGGAGAATGTGGAAATAAATAAAATACAGCAAAGGATTGTGCTGCAATGAAAATACTGACTACAATCAAACACTGACTACAAAAGCAACAAAAGTGACAAATCAGTAACAGCATTTAAAAAATGTGTGCAACAAAAAAGATGCGAGAAGCAAGCTGGCTAACAATTGTGTGAATTGCAACGACCTTCATGCACCGTGGCACAAGAGTGCGCGAAAGTTCGGCATGCTTCTTTTATGAGTTACCAAAATGTATAAAATTTTTTGCCTACATTTAGGATTTGTGATGAATGAACTGTAGCAACACAGTATCCACTCTAGAAACCCTATTTCGAAATAGTGATAATCTTGTAAATTATCGAGTCTTATAACACTTTAATAAAAAATAATTGGAAAAAGTTTGTTGGGAAAATCGCCCTACTCATTAAGAATGAATGCATGTTAAGGTTTTTATATTTGCAGGAACTTTCATTTGACAACCTCTTTAATTGTATAGCAGATTAAAGTTTAATTAACCCCAATTTCAGTTATATTTATTAAAGTACTAACATTTAACTTATGAAAGTTAAACAGAACTTAGTTTAGACTCTTGTCACAGTTTTCATGGATATCCATGTAAAATTTTGTCCGATCTGATGATGAAAACTCCGACAAGAGTCCAAACTAAAACAATAAATTTTCAATGAGAATGAAAATTATCGGATATTACTCAAATGGTGGTGTTGTAACAGCTCTCAGTAGTTACTTTCGCGACATATAATCATTTAAGTACAAATGAGTTGATCTAATGTGGTTCAGAAACAAGCTTCTGCTTTTACAAACTAATACAAGTGGCTCTCAAGATAAAATTTAACCCAAGCGCTAAGCAAAAAAGAATAAATATAGAGAACGGGAGCTGTGGTTCATTTCTAAGCCCAGTTAACCAAGTTACCACCATAATTACGTCCGAGTAAAGGTAAGGCAGAATGAGCGTTTAGCGCAACTATGAGTTCCGTTCAAATTTGGAGACTTCTTCGACACCAAATGAGATTTAAGAGAGTTGATTACCTCTTAGGTGTCCTCTTCAATTTAATGCTGGAACGAATGATACGTGCCGCTAAACTGAACCGCAGTAGCACAGTCTACACTAAAACACAACACTACCGGCCGTTAGCAGTGCCTTTTCCAGCCTAGAAAAAGGGACACACACACAAAAACTCCACGCATCTTGGGAAGAACGACACTGCACTGTTGTTGGCTACAAATTTGAAAAAGTGAAGGACTATGTGTTACGAATCATAAATACCACCAGTAATCTAAGCTTGGAGATCAAGTACGGAATAACTCTTGTCAACAGGTGCTACATTGAGATCGCTGGCAATTGAGAAGCAGATTTCTTCTTGTATAAGTCTCTAACGATTCCCTTCTTCTTATTCGGCGCAGAAACATAGACCATGATGGAGAGGGACCGTGTTGAAAAGGGACGAGTAAACTTTAGGAGCATTTAACAGAAGTGTTCTCAGGAAGACATTTGGAGTCGTCCTCGTGCTTGATGAGTACGGAAGAAGATGGAAACACGATGAAGACGGAACTATAGTGACTTCAATGTACTCGTAGTTAAGCGCCATAGAAAACCAATGTTGCTTTGATTTGAGACCCATGCGTGAACAACAGAGCTGGCGACTCCTCACGTTCAAAAGAAGAACCAAGTGGATAGAGATACAACAGACCTAACAACGCAAATGATAGATGCAAATGACGAAACTTTTTTGTCTCAGACCAAACCGATTGATGACTTTAGTGTCAAAGAAGATGAAGAAGAGATACGAAAAATCTCACTGATGTAGTCTCAAATCAGAATTTTTACATTTGTCATTTCATCAAGAAAATATGGACTTTAGGCATACTTTCAGCTAATGCTTACCTTATCCAAAGAAGACTCGGAATTTGCTCAGGAGCCGAAGACTAAAATTTTATAAATTGATGCAGGACTGACCGAACAACTCAACACCTACTGATAACAAGAGAGTATATTATGTATATACATATATTTTTAAGATACGAACAATTCATTCTCGGCCACTGTGCGCCGCTGCAAGACGCTCACAGATGCCAGAGATAACGGAGCATGCACTGCTAGCATGCTGGCAACAATGGCGCGCCAGGCAAAGGACAATCGAGTATGCGAAAAATTTATCCAATTTGGCAAAAATTTGGGTCAGCAGAAGGAAGTCCAACAAAAAAAAAACACGACCAAACAATAATGATAGAGGAAGATTTGTACTGCATACGGTGGAGAGAAAGAGCGCGCGCGTGACGAAGCTTTAAAGCTCAAAGTGCATGGTAAGCAATAATTCGTTCGTGCAGCGTCAAGTGCACGGAGTGGTGACGCCACGATGGCGTAATTCGATATCCGATTGCACGGGCAGCACACAACAAAAACCCCAACAACAACAACAACAACACAACAGCAGTTTTAATGAAAGCAACAACAAGTAATTTTGCACCAAAAGAAAGCAAGCGCTATGAATTGAAGGTAAGTTGTGAGTTCGTGTGAACTACGCGTTGCAGCTGAGCATATCGATTGCCGTTACGCAGACAGCGTTGCCAACCACAAACTATTCGCTCTTGTAATAAACGCACGAACGCGGAGCGTGCAACGTGCAATAAATTAATATGGATGCGGTGTGGCAAGCGAGTGAGTGCATCAATAAACAAAAACGAAGAAGAAAATAAAATAAACAACTAAAACAACAGCAACAATAACAAGGCGAGGGTCACCAAAGTCGCTGCAGCAACTTGTTTTGTGTGTGGCAACAATGGCGCAATAAATATCATCAATATAAGGCAGCAAGCACCAGTGAATTGCAGTAGCGACATTACTACAAAAACAAAAACAACAACAACGGGTTATATTTAAAATGTGTTTAAGTCGCTTGACGCTGCTCCCCAACCTCCACTGCCTTCCATGCAGCGCATTCGCGCTTTGGCTGCCACTTTTACTGCATGTGGCACGTTGCAAAATTTACGGCAGATTACAGGCTTGGAGCGTTGCATATGTTGCAACCTTGCCACAAAATATGCGCAAATAAATTTGGCTGTAAAAAGCAAGCAAAAAATCGACTGGAATATAGAAAAACTATCAAGAAAGGGCGCGTTTACTGCCACGCATTATACCAATGTACACACACTTGCAGCAAGCAAGGGTTTGCGTACCAGCGATGCGCTTATAATATACAGCTTGCCACATACACCACTTGGCTTATTTAAAGTTGCCACATTTGCATACAAATACCCAAACAAATCAAGCATAAATATGAGTAAGACGCTCCGCTGCTGTGCTTGCGGCTCCTGTCGCTTACGCTTCTTCTTCTTCTTGCCACTGTCTGTAGTTGCTTGCCACATTTTCTTTGCTGTGCAACGCCTTCGTTTTGGCGCAGACTGCTGCTTAAGTTTATGCTGTTCCTTGGTATTTGCGCTGCACTTACAACAATTTGTGGCAAGCTATGGCGGTCGCACTAAACACGCTTTCCCCTTGCACTAACTCGTTGCACACTCAATTTATCATTTCACCTGCCACCAGCACACACACTCTGCCAAAAATAAGTGTACATAAATTGCGGTCGATTTGTGGTTTGCTGCGTCTACTTGCCACATGCGGCGCTTATGCTTGATTGCCTGCACCAAAGTAGAAAAAAAACATAAAAGCCGTATAGAAAATATACTCGTAACCTATGCTGATTGCAACTTGCTGCAGCTTCACAAAATTACAACAACAACATGCACACATAGCGGCACACACATATTTGCAACTTGCTTGGCATGCGATCGCCAGCAGAATTTTGTTGCAATAACTTTCGCTACCTTATGTGGCACACAACTAACGCTTGCTGCTTGGCTGTGCAACACTTTAGCACACACAATGCAGGTGTTGCAACAGTGAAAGTGGCTTGTCGCAGTTGATGGTTGCCACTTGTGCTGGTTTCCGGCAACGAAGTAAGCGATAAAATCGTCGCAGTGAACGCATGTAGCGGCAATACACTTGCCACACACGGTTACAACGGTATTGCAACACAACGCATGACAGTGCAACGCATCGCATCGCACATCATCTCTAATGAAATCCACCGATATGACAGCTCGTTGCTAACGCATTTAGTGTTATTGTTGTAGATGTTGTGTTGTTGCTGGTGTCGTAGTTGCATTACTTAGTGGCATTTTATCGCCACTACAACGTTGTGACATGTGCGCGCAATATTGCGAGCGACGTGATGTGCGTCCCTTTTCATATATAAATATATACATACATGCTTGCAACGTGCATGTGTGTGTATGTGTATGCAGGTTTATATGTGACAGTGTGTTGCGCGTATAAAGTTAGTTGAATCGTTCAACTTTCGCATGGGTTGGCTGTTGCAAGCTATGACGTAGTTACATAGGCATGTGTGTGTGTGTTGCATGCATTCAAAGGACTTTCTAAAGTGGCAAGTGCGACGGGCAAGAAAGTGGAATCAAGTGAATTTCATAAAGTTAAATTGGATTCAATTTATGTGTGTGTGTGTGTGCATGGCTTGTGGTATTAAGTTAGTTGCATTTGTTGTTAGCCGTTCTCCTCAGACTGACAGATGTCAAGCGACACACGTGATTTGCGGTGATTTTTTATACACACTATATATATATATATATATATAATATTTTTAAGTTAAAATGTAGAAATGCAGGTGGAAAATGAAAAAGTAAGGTTAGAAAAGTGACGCAGAACAGAGCTTATTGCTGCGTCAGGGTTTTACGTCAGAGTTTTGAAAGACTTGACATGACGGAGACAATGAAGTTTAATTTTAGTGAGGATGGCACTGAAACAAGGTGCTCAGATGCGCTACAGTAACTGCAAATGAATTCAGATAAACAGAAAAATTTTAACGTACTATTTTCCATTAGCAAAGGAGCTGCACCATCATATCCCGCTGTATATACATATTATGGTGATAACCCTATTTCATTGGAAGTGCAGATATAAAGTCACCGCTAACTCTTTTCAATAGATTATTCTATCAATTTTTTATTTGTCAAACATTTTTTAATTTTGTCGATTCTTATTTTTTGTTAGGTGGCAACTTTAGATAAAAAGAAATTAAAATATAAAGATAGAAGATAAAAATATTATACTTCATTTTTTGGATGTAGATTTCGTAAACTACCAATAATTTGTTCTTGTTTGCATAAGTAACTTTCGTCGCGGTGTTTGCATCTTTTCAGATCCAATAGCCGAATAATTACTAACTGTGAAATCCTTAAAAAGTTATGAAAGAAGTTAGGAGATGAAAGATAGGTAGCCTCCGCGCTGTGCGTTCTGAGTTACGCTAAATGACCGGGAGCCTTCACGGCCTGGGTAAACACCTGTGGGACCTGGACCAGGACTGAAGCTGAGGGATTTGGTTGAGTTCTTGGCTGGTGGTCCAGGTATTCCGTCACATGGAAGTAATATTCTGCAGAAATGGCTGACCGGTTTAAGGCTGGAACCACTTATGTGCTTTTAAAACCCCGCTTGGCCTCGAAGCCGAAGTCAGAACAAGGCAACGACGTGCTTTCGGTCTCTTCGACTAAACAGCTGAACATTGAAATTGAAAGGTATAAGTTGAGAGGTTTCCCTCTTTGTGCTGGTCGGCTCTGAAGCCATTGTTCCATAGAAGCTTAGGTCTAAGCTCGCTTTGATTTTCTAATAGATCAACTAGTACTAAATGCGACTACTTTCGAGATTTAAATAGCTGCTATAAGTGGTTATCCAATACACATGAAATACGATAAACAAAAATTAAACGAAACGGATAAGGGTGGAAATACGACCGGAACCGATCTTGAAACGCAATCGCTCTCCAGGAAAGACAACGAAAAAACCATCTTTTTAAAAGGGCGGCAAGGGATGGTAAGCCAGTCAGCAGAAGCTTTTCAGCTGGTACGGCTAAGAAGCCAGTTGGATTCGCTAGCACCAGCAGAGGGTAACCTCTGTCCAGGTTTATGATGGGTTTGGGGACCACAAAGAATTTCACTTATCTTCACCTCGCCTATCATAGAAGATCTGAAATCTACTTTCGAATGATGATAACCATTCCTATAACAGTTGGGTTGGGTTGGTTAAAACCGAACATCATACACAACCAATGTGGACTTAATATCGGTAAACTGATAATGATATTAAAATAATCAAAACATAAAAGAAAGAGAGAACACATCGTGGAATTTCCTTTTTCCATTGTGATTGCTCTTGTTGGTGATAAGCCCGCATATATAGTATGGACCAAGTACTTCTTCTAGCCTAGATCCAGAGGCGGCTCAGATCCTCCCAGTTGAAAAAATTGGTCACAAGCAAACATAAAAAACGCACATGAATATCATAGAATAGCTGGGTGAAAGATTCAATACATTAGATCAATATCTGCTTAATCTAGAACCAAAAAAAGTATTTTCAAATTGCAACTTATTGGAACTAAGTCCACATCTGCTAGCTGTATTCATGCAGTCGATTAGTTGATAAAATGTTTCGGCACTCCAATTTATCCCGCCAAACATATTTTGTGCATAACTGCCATACTACGTATCGACCATAATACACACCTATTTTTGTTACAAAGTTATAGCGTCATCATACCTTAACGACGTAAGTTCAAGAACCCTATAAAACTTTAATGCTGTTTACCGAAATCCATAATTCGCGGCAAACAAGTAAAATATGTTACTACTTCCCCGAGCGATATAAAAGTTAAGAGCGTCTTTCACCTGCGACGGCTCCTGCTCATATTTCGAAACATCTTAAAGTTGTTATTGTTGTGAGTGAGCATAAAATTGCGATTGCCGTTCGTAGAGCGCACAATTTATGGACCGTAATAAATCGCTAAGTCACTATGTGTCACCTACAATTATTGAAGCTCTGCTGTTTCCCGGCTTACCTATTTCTATTGCTTAGCATCGCGTCGGCATTTGTGGCTGCGTGGCGGAAAATGTTGCAATTACAATAAAACGCATCATTAAAATGCTGATGTTGGGCAAATTGCGTAAGAAACTAAGCGACGCTGAGTGAGAAAAGACCGAAGTGGTTGCTCAAAGATAAAGCGAATGAAAGCAAACAAGAGGTGGAAAAAAACATTGACGGGTGCCAAAGGAATGGAGCACAAATTCGCACCTCCTAATCAGCAAAGCGCCACGAAAAAACAAACCGTCGACGAAGCACCGAGCGAGCGCGCGAACGACTGACGACGCAAACGAGCAATTCAATTAAAATATGGCTGTCACGAGTGACGTGCAACAAATTTACACTTACAAGTACCTGTCACGGAGTTGCCACTCACCGGCACGTCTAGCATACGAGCGTCTTTCGGCGCTGTAGCGAGCGAGCTCTATGTGTTCGGTTGGTTGAGTTCGCGCTGTGCGTATACTTAACTGTCAACTGCTGCGTTGCGACGCTTGCCGCTTTCACAGTTCGTCAATTTTTATAGGCAACGCGCGAGCGAACGCCCATAAACACGCCGACAGCCGTAGCGGGAATGGCCTCCGCACCTCGGCTGACAATAGCAGCAGCGAAATTAAAATTGTGGCAAGGAGCGGGAACGTATTTGCAACAAAATCGCAATGCGGCACCTTACGTAATTCCATTTATATTCAAATTTTGTTGCGCGCTGCGAATGATTTGACGTTGACCGCGCACAAAATAGCTTTCCACTAACAATTTTTATTATATTTATTTTTCTTTTAAATACCTTTTCCTGCTGCAGATTGGTGTGTTTATGCTGCGGCATCAGATTTTATGCTATTTCTGGCGACTTTGATGTGGTGTGAGGAATTGCATTTGCTTATTAACGCGTTAAGTAATTTTTAGGGGTCACAGCAATGAACGCACCACTTCTAACATTCAAAGTTGACGCTGCAAATAATTTTTAAATCGGTTTTTTTTTATTATTTTTTCTATGTTTCGGTTTAAAATTATAATATTAACGCGACGACACCCCAAACTCATTTGCATGCAACGCCTGCGAAATAAAATAGTAAAAATAAAATAAAAAAAGTTTGTAAAAATGTAAGATAAGTTAGGAATTTTCCATATTTATATGCCGAGATTGGAATTTATGTTTTTTTATTAAAAGGATATTTTGCCATCCGAACAGCAATTTATGCAAAAGTACTGCTCTTGAACTCGCAGTGGGGGCAATAAATATTTTTGGTCGGACTTCGCTCAACTCTTTTTTATACCCAACGCACATTTCGTAGTTAGTAGAGAAACATTTTGCTTCAAGGAGGATTTTTTTTTCGATTACAACTACTTGAAAAAGAAGTCATGAAATTTTCACTGAAATTTAATTTTTTTTTGTAAAAATGTCTACCAATAATATAATTTTCAGTTTTTTCCTTCGTCTAAGTTCTAAGTTAAGGTTTTAACTAAAACACATAGTTTTTCACTTTAGATGATCCTGTAAGGAGTTATCCTGCCGATGTGGGTCTGTTTTCCGCAGGGTCATCGGAATTGGCGTCGCAATGGCCAAGTTTAAAATATTTTTTTTCCAAAAATTTCAGAATGTCTTTGTTAATCGTAGATGTTCAATAAAAAAAATCTAAAAAGAAATATATATTTTTTGTATCAGACAAAATTGTTGAAGAAGGCTGTTTTTTTACCCGAGGAAACCCTTGTAACCTTTTAAGAACGCTTCTTATTTCTTAAAATAATTAAATATTTGAAACTAATTGAGAAACTCGTGGTTAAGGCCATAAAAGCCAAAAGTCTTTAAAAGAGCAACGACAGATGGCGCTAATTTGACAGGCTAGCATCGTAGTATCTCTCGCTCTCTCTCTCGCTTCTGTCTCTCTTTGCGTGGCTCTCTAAGGAAAATACAGTTATAATAACTCCAAGTTCAGTAAGAAATCCAGTAACAACTATCCCTACTTTTGCCTTCTTGTCGATCTACTTTAGAAAGAGTAGAGCTTTGCACTTACTACTTCGCAGCGTAAAAACTTTTCAGAATATAATCTTGAGAAGTCAAGGATAATAGTTGACATCTAAGCTTTTATTGATCATAAGGAACTCTTATCTCCATTAAAGTGCATTATATTCAAAGCTGAACTTTAATGGAGATGAGAGAAGAGTTCAAATTCAATGATGATTGCTACCAAAATTTTATTGAGTTCAATAAAAGAAGAACAAAATTTAACAACCTTCTTCGAAGCATTAACGAATTTGTGATAAAATTATGAGTTAAAATCACTCCTAAGATGTTTTGAAGAAAAGAAAATCTTATACTACCAGCTCAAAACTGCTTCAGTCTCATACGTTAGATATATCGTTCCTGGTTATCAAATTATAGTTGAAATTTTTGGAGTTGGTGACAGGTTTCAGCTCTGAAGAAACAGATTATGGATATGTTTTAATCACTTTTGGGTTAAAATATATACCGCTGATTTATGACTAAATGTATTATATATTGGCAAAGTATAAGTAAATTTTTTCTCAAACCGGTTTTGGGGACATAAGTGAATCTAAAAGAAAAACCGACTCTCAACATAATCTTCAAACTCCGTGATCATGAGATATGAAAGCTAGCAGATCAGTGATCTAAACTCTTCGTTTCTTCTCAAATGCATTTAGAATTCTGTTAGCACAAAGCTCACAATGATTGATCAGGTTTCACCAAGGAAGTTGATAGAACTAATTAGTTCATCTTCCTCATCGTTTTAAGTTCCCAAGTGCCTTTACACCGTTAAGCGCTGGGTAAAGCTAATTTCACTTCAAACGTAGAGGTGGCGCAGCGAAAGTGATTTATTTCCACTTTTAATTTTTTCCGAACCCTTTCTTTATTCATTTAGGTAGCACTTTCAGGTAGCAAAATAAATTATTTGTGGCACTTGAAGGCTTTTGGTTCTTTTATGAAATTCAATACACATGGCGAAAAGCCCTTTTGTTGACACCAAAAGGTGAGACCTTAACCTTTTCGAACACAGACACACACACAAGCAATTATGACACTTCAGCAGCCAAGAGCAACCCAACTTGCTGGCCACCAAATGCAACGAAATGCGCCCAGCGTCCATACAGCCTACCCTTAGGGAATTCACCGGCAGTATTTCCGACACAGAGGGCGCTTCAGGATATGAATCTTAAATTTTTTGATAAGACATTTTTTCACACTTTACCTTTATTGTCCTTTCGCTGTATAGTTTGATGCATTTTTTTCTTTGCGTTTTGCCTTTCGTTTTCTTGGCTAACGGCGGGAATATGAATGCATTAAGACATCTCAACTGTTGGTGAAGTAAGTTGGCGCAAATGGAGGGGTGTACGCAGTTATACGCAGTTGGAAAAATGTTCGGCACTGACACTGCATGCAAATTTCTCTCACTCTCATTATTGCGCTAAATTTAACTCGAGCTGTGCACCGTGCTTCATACATATCTACTAGTGGTAGCCAGAGTGGCATCTTCAAGAAGATTTTCCTGCTTATAACCCTTCCTTCGCCTGCTCAATGGCATCGCACCACTTCAGTGGCAGTCGGCATTGTGCATTGAATTTGAATTTGATTTTGCGATATCCCCATCATGAATTCCAATGCCTCGAATATGCTTTATGTAAGTGTGTTTGTGTATGTTCGGGAATTTGGCTGGCATTGAGCGATTGACAGTGTGCAAAATAACTAACGGGAGGTTTGGCGTATTTTTGCGCTTTTCTTACTTACCTCCCCTCCAGCGTTCACTCTCTTATATGCAGCACTCTGTTTTCGCCGCCTCCAGTCGCCTTTCTTGTGTTGATTTTGCAATTGTGTTATGCTGAATAATAGTTGTTATTGTTGTTTTTGCTGTTGTTGCCATCATTGTGAATTCATAAATGCGCAGGAAAAGATGCAAATGACAGCATTAAATAAATTCCAACACTTCAATTGTACAAATGCTACTCGCATTTCGACGCGCACAAATCTCTCGCTGCGCAATGGGACGGGGGAGAGGAGCCGCGGCGGTTGCTTTGGAAAATGAATGGTTTCGAATTGTTGGTTAAGATTTGACTCATTGCGAATAGTGTTTATTTTATGAGTGCTGACAATCCTTAAGTGCGGCTAGCTGCCTGAGCACTCTGCGGCATAAACTCTCCCAAGTGGTTGCCTTAATGGAAATTTGCATTCTTAGCATAACATTAAATATTCTAATGAATCATTTTTTCATTGTCCCTACAAAAATAGAAAACTTGAAAACGAAAGCAACATTAATAGCAACAAAAAGTAATCACATATTTGATTTTAATTGCAGATTTTGGCGCTGAAAAGGATCAACTGAAGGTTCGCTCCCTTTAAAAATTGATTGGTGAGTGCGAAAAGGCTTTATAATTCATATTTTTAAGCTAAAATGTTACAGAAGAATACAAAGGAGGTCGTGATTCTTCTGACGGGGGCACATTAATAGACAAATTTTTATTTTTCCGCTTCCGAAATAAAATTGTTTATATCATGAAAAGGGTATATTAAGTTTGCAAAAAGTTTGTAGCACCCATAAGGAAACGTTGGAGACCCTATTGAATACATATTTATGCATAAACGTGGTCACCATCCGTCTGTTTGTCTGATCTGTATTTATGCGTCCCAGCCCTACAGCTTGCGAGATATGAGTATTGATTTGAAATTTTGTAAACGTCTTTTCCTCACCAAGAAGCTGCTCTTTTGTCGAAACCACCAATATTACATCACTTTAGCATATACGAGTATGTTATAGTCCGGCCCATTATTTAATCCAAAGTAAAATCAAAAAATGGTTTCAAGTCCGATCTTCTGTAAAGATGGGAATGGAAAACTGACAACCGGTACACAGAGTAAGAGTACCCTCGAAATTTTTGAGCGGAACCCTACTCGGTACTGTTAAATGGCGAAATCAGTGCTGCAACGGCTGAGGAAGAACTCGCACAAAAAATTCGCCGTCACAACATTGTCGTTCCGCCATTCGACCAAGAGAAGATAAAAACAGCTCTAAGGCGGCTTAATAATAACAAAGCCTCATGGGCCGATGTATTACTGACTAAGATGTATTGGCGACTAAACTGTTTAATGCCGGGAGCGAGGAGTACATGTTCCAACTGCTAAACATGATTTGGTTGGATAAACGATTGGAATATCAATCTACAGGAAGAGAAATCCCTCAGTATGCGCGAGTTATGCGGGATTAGTCTTCGTCCCACTGCATATAAGGTTCTTTCGACAGTTTTGTGAGAAAGACTTAAGCAAATTGTAAATAAACGGATTGGACCTTATCATTGTGGCTATAGACCTGGCAAATTCAGCTTAGACCAAGTTTTCACAATATGTCAAATGCTGGAGGAAACCTTTAACTCACAGATTAACTTTTTGTCGACTTCAAAGCCGCTTTCGACAGCATTGACAGAAGCTGCTTATTTGACACTATGCCTAAATTTGGTATCCCTGCGAAATTCACACGGTTATAAAGTATGACATTGAGTGGAACTATCAGCTTCGACAATCTCATGACAGTCGGGTCTACGTAATCGGAACGGACCCCGATTTTTATACGGCCAAGGACTGTCAACAACAACAACAAAATCGAGAAGATCCTCTCCGAGCAGTTCGATACCAGACGAGATATTAAGCAAGGTTACACTCTCTTATATCCCTCTTTCAAAATAATGCTGAAAATATTGCTACATACCGCTAGCCTTAACGGCAGTGGCACAATGCAACTGGAGTACGCAGATGATATTAACATCATAGGTCTTAATAACAGAGCAGTAAGCGCAGCCTAATAAAGAAGCGAGAGAGGTTAAGCCACACAGAAAGATTCCCATACGATTTTTTCACACGATCTTTGGAGGCGACCACGTAAGCGATGAATGTCGAAGAAGATGGAGCCACAAACTGTATGAGTTCTACGGCGACATGAATATAGTTTATAATAAAAATCCAACGAATGTTCTGTTTGAATCGTTTCGTTTGCACGGAAGATTATGTTCAAGCGAAAAGCTCCTTTGACCCGAAACCCTTGGGTGGACAGCGGAATCAATGGTGCCCACCCATCAAATGGGATGTATAACTGGCGTGACTTCGTAACAGACACAAGTATTTGGATCCAGAACGACCCAAGGTTATTGACCAAAACAGAAGAATATGGCATATAGCTGCCATACAAACGGAACGATCAGAATTTGTTTGCATATAAAGCCTTTCCTTTAACAAGATATGTTCTCCATAAAAACTGATTGATCAAAGTTCTTGTAAGGAATCTTTTGTATTTGTTAAAGACATTATATATTGTTTTAAACGAAATTAACGCGTACTTGTTACTCGTAATATATATTTTCGCTTCTTATAATTTTTTTTCATTTTGTACTAGGAATTTATCTAAGTATACTCAAACTATCGCCTGTTCCTTTTAATTGACTTAAGTTTTGTTTTCTGATCAGCGTTTGATCCACTTTTAATTTTATAAGAATAAGCTCTTGAATTAAACAGCGATTAATCTATTTGGAATTAAGTATGGCAGCGTGAATTATATTGGCCGTTAACTACGATTGAATCGTGTTTGTCTGTGTAAAGGACATATCTGGATATTTTTGCATTAATAAATGGGCTTTTGTTCGTAACATTCGTGGGTCACCTGATATTTTTCGAAAATATATTTCCACCAATATTGCGTTATATCAAATAAAATTAAATTTAAAAATCCAAAATAAATTCTCCTTTTTTTTATAAAATTTACATAACCCAACTATTAGCTCCAACAAAGCTTATAAGTTTGATAATAAAACAACAACCATTTGCAATATAATGTTAATTTCCGCAGCTGGAAAAAAGAGGTAGATTTTCATATGCAATTAATTAAAAGTAGTTTTTGAAAAAGGTTCACATTCATGTACGAGATTCGATCCAATATTTAAATAGTATTTCATTATTTATTTTGGAAAAGTTATAAATTTTTGTGCTGAATAAACGAAAATGAAAGCAATTCTGGGAAATAACTCACCAATGAAAATATTAATCCCCGTATTGCCATATGATTTCCTGGAATAACGATATGCCTCGAACTACTTTCCAATATCCATGCGCCAAGCGTGGCAGTGAAAAGCTAGCTATGTACATATGTTTAGATATATATAAATATTTATTTATTTGAGTAGTTGTGTGCACTTGCATGTTTGTATCATCATTAAATTGGCTATGTTACTACTCGTTATATGCCACATCGGTATGATTTACTGTAATCGAGCGCTGCTGAAGAGTTCAATCATGAAAAATATGAAATATTCATAAGAGCAAAGCTGGATTGCGCAATATGCCATACAAGCACCATTTTGTCGATGCTACACCAACAAATGCACATACATGCCACATATACATATAAATTTTATATAATATAATATAAGCGTGCGCTTATGGCAGTTGGCTTGCATGAAATTTCACGAGCATAAATTTCGATGAATCCGTTACAAATTTCGATTGAGATTTTGCTGTTTCGCTGCTTTTTTGGCAGTAAATGCCAGCAAATTTCGTATATATGTAGAATTATAATTTACAAACATACACACATACATACATACAAATTTTTATAAGTGTGTGCTTTTAGCTAAATTTCGAATTTTACATAAGTCTTTTGTAGTTCATACATGAATTTTATAAAGTTGTAGGTATAGTGTTGTGTCAACATGTGTACTATGGCAGGGTCCCTGGCCTATGTGTGTGTGTGCACGCATCTTTGATCTGCATGCATTCAGGCGCACAGGCTTGCGTGCAAGAAAGTGTCGCTCGTTCGCCCACTTACTTGCTTGAGTGAATTGTCAGCTTATTCAAGTGGAAGCGGAACTCTAGCACTCAACACTATATGTGGACGTTACAACGGTATATGTATATGCGCAAAAGTTTATAAGAGGAAATGATTATATAAGTAAATGAGTGTGAAAATATTTGCAGAGTCACCCAGTCAACCAAAGTGGTTTATGCATATCTTGCGGTTGACACGAATCAAACGCTTTAAAATATGAACGATATCTTCAGAGAAATTAGAGAAGTGTATTAGGTTCTATAGGAGGTACAAAATGTGGAGCGCTGTGTTAGAATAGAGTCTGCAGGCGCAGGTTGAAAGCCTTGGATTCATGTTTCCAAATAGGGATCACATCGCTTCGCTAGCACCCAGCAGTATATTAGAATTAATCAATATGCTGGGGCAAGGAAAGCCTCTGTGATTTAGGAGAGAGTACAATGGACCTAAGACCGCGGTTCCTTCCTCGTTTATCGTATTATTAGTTCTTTCATCTATAGTTCCTATCTGTTACTTTCAATGTTATCTATGAACTTTCTACAGTTTATTCCTCATCCTAACTCCATCTGAATTTTAAGAGAATTCTACTTGAGTCACTTGAAAACAAAGAAAAGTTCCCATTCCCACTAAATATAAGTTTCCTGCAACCTAGAACCACGACCCTTACTGTGAGAAACCATATTCCTTTAGTAATATGCGTATGCCGACTTGAATAAACCGTTTCAACGCTTTATGAAGAAATATTTATCCTTATAAAAAAGTATGACGAACAGGTTATATATAGAAACTGTTGCGAGACTTTAAAGTTAGAGAAAAACAATAACTCGTTATACAAAGTGAAGCCAAAGTATTCCTTACTTAGTCTAGTTAGCACAGAGTGGTCTGCTAGCCTTTTCCAATAACACTTTTTAGCATCGCCTTACAACATTACAGTTAGGGGCCACTGTTGTTGATTCGTTGCACTATTATAAGGCTGATAAGCGGTCCACACAGCTCTGACTTTTTCAATGGGAAAAGTTCTGTTTCAATACAAAGTTGGAAGATTGAACATATTTTGTTTTAACACCGTATTTTTTAGATTTAAACTCAAGTATGGCAAACTTCTTTCGAGCACTCAGAGAGAGCCCTTAAAGTTGTAAAATTGGTAATGACTGTCGCTCAGATCTGATAACTCTACATTTAAGCCCTTTCGAAAGTCCTACAACTCCTGTTATTAAATCGTGTAAGTCGACAATGTAACTTGATTACAATATAGATCTACTTAGGTGTTTTTTTTTCAATTCTCAGCTCGGCGGAAGCTTCTTCTAAGACTTGAACTTGCAAAGAGGGGACAGTCAAGAGGAAAGTGTTAAGATGTTTCTACCTCGTCTGCTTTCAAACAGCTTCTAAGACTGGTTTTCGGTAAGATGCCCTATAGGACAAAGATCAGTATGTGTCCCTAAAATTAAAAAAAGTTTAGCCTTACTGAGAGAGCAAAGCTCACCAGAATTCTTGCGATCCACTTTGAGTCAAAAGGGGCTTGCGAAAGTGCAGAAAGGAATAGTAGTTCGTCGTGGCCAAGCACCCGCAAGGACCAACTATTCCGTAATACAATTCTAGACTTAAAGATACCTGAATGTGCTGAGGAACATTGAGAGAACACTTTTTCCATCACGGAAAATATCTGGATTTACCTAGCAAATTTTTGTAAAAAGACTTCACAAGCGCTGAACTGGTTTATGGAAGTATAATTATTCTGTCTAATGAGAATCCGTTTCGAATTCGGATTTATTTAATTGGTATCTACATTCAGAGGCTCGGTTATCTTTCCATAATTAATATACTCTGTTCTTAAGCTCTTGCCCAACTTAATTGAAATCTGTTTTTCGTCATTAACCAGCCAATAAGTCCAAATTTTATGCTGAAGACGGCACTTGTGACGAAATCAAAACTAACTTCTGCTGTATCTGCGGTTAGCAGCGGCACTTTTTGTTGGGATTTTATTGGTACTTCAAGGTACCAGGTAAGATTCGTAGGTGCAATTTCATTAAGTTTGGTCATGTAAAACTTAAGCTACACAAGAAGTTCGTTATAAACTTGCCACAAGTGCCAGTTTCGGCTAAAATTTTTGTATTTCGGCTTATGGGGTAAGCAATTCAGCAAGTCTTTGTTACATATTTCTTTAGTTATGCATTCAGCTTTTTTTAATAACAACAACAACATTGAATTTGCCTGCCAGCAATTTGTGTTTGATTTTTATGGCCGCATAAGGAAGTGCAGTTTATGGTTGCATGAAAGTGGAAATGGAGTGGCCGGCGCAAGTAAGGCAAGGCAGGGCGCAGCGTTCGGTTGCCGCTCATTGACAAAAGCAACTACCGTTTTGCGCAAATCTACAACAATAAACGCACACACACAGCTGCAATAACATGTCCGCGAGCTTACGTGCTGCATGCCACATATGTAAATATATACGCGTATATGCCTGCTTGTTGTTGTTGCGTAGCGTATCGCTTTTTAAATTCAAATTTAAATATTTTTTGCTTTCAACTTTTTGTTATGTAATTTCATCATGCATTTTTACATCACATTTGGCGCTTTTTTTTGTCAGTGGCAACGCGCAACGCAGTGCCGCAGAACCACCACGGCAGTGATACGAACGGACGGATAAGAACGTGGATGTCGAAATTGCGTATGTAAATTTGTGTTGCCCCTCGTCGCTGAAGTGGCCAAATGGGGCAAGAAGCTGCTGGGATCTGCAAGTTATGCTGACAATAAGCCGTGGTGCTGTGTGACACTCGGCTCGGCTCGAGTCGTATTGCATGAAATGAGTTTGGTGACTGCCACTCCCTTACACGTTGTTGTTGTAATTGTTGTTCATGAATGTGCAGACTCATATTCCCAGCCATAAATGTGTTATTTTTATATGTGTATGTTAATGACGTTCAGTGGAAAATTGTAAGTTGCCGCTATGTTGCCACATATGTTGGCCGTTGTTGCCACAAAATGAAAAAAAGCAACAACAGCAAGAAAGAAATAAAAAAATGTATTGCAGATTCAACCGCTTTGTGGTTGTGTATGTGTTTGTAGCTGATTGCAGTGGCTGCGGCAAGATTGCCTTTGCTTGTATGTGTATTTGTATATTTATATATGTATACATGTATGTGTTGATTTTGCGCAGTGTATGAAGATGTGACTGCACCATTAAATTAAAATGCAACTTGCGCTGTGTGTAAGCAAACGCAGACAGTTATGCAAGCACACACACTCACACATGCTTGTGTGTGTGCCGTTATGGTTGCCACTTGTGGCAAGTACTGCACTTGCAGTGTTGGTGTGCTCGGCGTATACATTCTAACTATCAGCGACAGCGTTTACATTGGACCTCAAGCACCGACGCCCGCTTTTATATGCACACACAGTCGTAAATTCCTGCGCCAACTTGATATGTGTATTTGCAACATCACACATATGTGTATATTTACAGTTTAAAATGTCTGCTTTTCATTAGGCAATCTTGCAGCGCTTAAATGCCATTTGATGTTGCAAGTTTATTTGGGCGCCAAAATTTGGCCATAAATCGTAGGGTTGGCTTGAGTTGACCAATGCGGATTGGTGGTTTATGGCCTCTCTTGATACATGCGGGTTCGCGCATAAAATGCAGATTTCAGCGTTTCTCAAAGTTTGAAAGTTGTATTAGATATTTGTCTAATATTTATCGGTGGTTCCATAAAAATAATCAGAACTGAACTGAAGAAAGCATTGCTTGGGAAAATTATAGATCTATTTTTGTTGATTTAGCAAATGGTGGTGGCTTGACCCCTACATCCCTTGACTACAGCACAAAAAATCCTACCTGTTATGAAATTTTTACTATCATTTTTGGTTTTAGCAACCCAAAATGAGCAAGAAACAGCTTCTAACATTACAATCGCGAAATGACTGTAAACTAGTATAATTGTTTCAGATTGTTACGTCGGATGAGCGTGGTGAAAAATCCATGAACTTTCTGCCAGTCCGTTCACGAATAGTCGCTATACAAGAGATCTCAATATGGGCCAGTAGTATTCATTATTGACCGTTTTTCGCTCTGTAAAGTATACACGGTGACGCATACCAAGGTGATTAATGCAAATTATGAACATCGCTTTGATTTTTGATCGTCTTTGACGGAGTGTTTTCGATTTTTGAACGCCATTCACCAATTTTTGAACAGTTTCGCTGTCATATACATATATAATATAAACCTACGTTTCGCCACCATCAATTATGAATATAGTGTATTTAGCGACGTTGTTAAGCATATTTTTTGCGACTTTCACTCAAAGTCGTTTTTGCAAAATATTTTAATATTTTGGTAGCATTGACACGCTTCTTACCCAACACATTAACCGAAACATTGACCAAAACTTTAACTAAAACCTTAACCAAAATGTATTCAGTCGATCTATAAGTGATGTTGCGATCTTTTCGTATCTATTTGATGTTAACACAACGATCTTCGGGCACTGTTTCTTCAACATATTCGATATGACTTTGAATTATTAAAAGAGGTGACTCGAATGAAGCATGTTTACAAAAACTTCGTGACCGATTTTACATTGCCTGCCACTAATTTACTTGTATTTGTGCTTTTTGAATGACTTCACGACCACCTTTTTCACTTTCAGAATTTCCAACGATTTTTTAGACCTGATTCCAGGGGAAACATAAAATTGCATTTAATTCCGACCGATCAGATTGTTCGACATCTATTTCATAAAGTGAACCGATATCGTCGATTCCGACAAATTAGCAGCTCCTTGGAAAGGAAGTGAGGAGATATGCAAAATTTGAGATTGTTTTCTCATAAACTGAAGGACTGGTTCGCGTATATACAGAGATACCTCATACAAATAATTATATGTGCATTTTTGATTTTGTTTTATATTTTTTGTTCACTTGTATTTTTTGAATTTTGGTGAATGTAGAATTAACGGCTGATATGTTGCCGTTAATATGCAACGAAAATTGTTTCATTCTGCTCTCTTTCGTTGTACCGTTACATTAAGAATGGGCTTGTGCATTGGGTATTGCGTAGTAAATATTTATATGTGCAAAATCAGTCTAGCTGATCTTTCTTGCTGATATTGTCGCGGATAAATCTTTTGCGTGAAAATTTGTTTGCAAAACTATTGTAGGTGTATTAACTTAATGCATTATTTGAAATTTTAATACATTAACTTTAAACCTAAAATGCCTCGTGGTGCTAGTTTGTCAGCCAAGGAACAAGGAATAATTATAGGAATGCATGAAAGCGGTTCCAAAATATACGAGATTGCATCCAGACTAAAGCGGCATCGAAACTGTACATATATCAAGATTTGTTATAAACCCCACCAATTATGGTACAGTGCGACGCAGCGGACGGAAAACCAACATTGATGATCGGTGCAAACGGATGATTCGACGGCTAGCAGTAGCGGATTCGATGAGTAGCGGTCGAATACGGACCAAGTTAAGACTGCAAATAACAAAGAATAGAATTGTTCAAATTATTCATGAAAATAAGTTTATCAAACACACCTCCATGGTACCTAAACCAAAGCTCTTGCAAAAGCATATTATAGCACGTTTGCAGTTTGCAAATAAATACCAATTCTGGGCCGAAGAGTGGCAGAATATAGTGTTTAGTGACGAAAAAAAAATTAAATTTGGACGGCCCAGATCATTGCAAGAAATATTGGAGAGATTCGCGTCAGGAACGACGTTCCTGCTACAAGCGAGGCTTTGGAGGCGGTACCTTGATGGTATGGGCTGCAATCTGCTTCAATGGAAAGACACCTATATGCTATATATCCACTCAGATGAATGCTAGTATGTATGTAAATCTTTTGGACAGTGAGTTGATATAATTTGCTGGAAGTATTTATGGCGGTAACTGGACATATCAGCGGGATAACGCTTCAATCCACACGGAACAGGTTACGAAGCGCTTCTTTAATGACAGGCGAATTCCCGTATTACAATGGCCAGCATTAAGTCCGGACTTAAATCCGATCCAAGATCTCTGGGGGTCCTCTCCGCACGTGTTTTCCAAAACGGAAGGCAGTTTGAGACAGTACGTCACCTTAAATTAGCCATAGAGAAAGAATGGGCCAATATTGACATAACTATTCTACAGTCATTAATTAATTCTATGCCAAAGCGGCTTAATTTAGTTTTAAAAAATAAGGGCAAAACTATTGACTATTAAAGTAGAGATGTCTTTTAGTTGAACTCAAATGAAAAAGATTTACAGGCAAAAATAGAAAAATGCACATATAAATATTTACTATAAACATAAACTCAAATTTTGTTTTTTAGTTTAAAAAAATATTTGAAATTTGTTATTTTTGTTTTTTTATATCTTATATAATAATAAAAATAAACCTGCATACCCAGAAAGATTTTGCAATTTTGTAATCTTTTCTTTTTTTGCAAAAAGTTGATGCACATATAATTATTTGTATGAGGTACAGATAGCTGGATATGCCTAAATCGGCTATGCTCGCCATTCTTATTATTTATATGTATACTTAAAAGCATTTCTGACGTTTTCTTCTGCATATAACAAACTTTGTGGCAAATTTAATATAGGGCATAAAAAAGATCCAACATAATACCACCTACGTCTTCAGTACAAGCACAAACATGGAAACTAAGAATCCTCATGTACAAAGAAACTATTGAACCAGAACACAGATGACAAAACAAAGTTTGTAGAAAACTCTAAGGCTCTGTGGAAACACCTTCTCTCAGCTCTATAGGTTAAGCTTATAATTTCCATCCAAACAATTAAGCTTACTCTTCATTTATCATCTAAATCTTAACTGAGAAGATTTGTATTATGTAGGCATGTTTAAGGATCACAATTGGATAACTGTACAATCACTGGTATATAAGTTATAATACTCCTCGATAATGAAGACGCCGTTGTTGCCACACACACCTACCACCTGCTTTGACCTAAGCCACCCACGACTCTTCTTCATTGTAATGGCACTTGTGTTGCGTTGGAAGTAGCAAGTCGCACTCCAGCGGCACAAAGCATGCCCCAACGCGACCTGTATTTAAAAACGGCATAAAAACGTTCTCACATCACTATTTAACGCGCTGCGGATGCATGCCACGCTGTCGGCGACTTCATTACACACATATTTGGACTCCCTCGCTTTTACTTGTCTCACATTACAGCATGGCATACTTGCGCCGCCCTATGGTAGCCCTTTTAAATGTTGCATAGTTTCAGGCGTGCGCCAACAAGGCCAACCCACACATATTTACGCACAAACATATATATAACAGCAGCGGTGCTTACAAATAATGCCTTCGCACACATGCATTTTAGCAACCAAACTGTACGTCTTCAGCTGGCTGCACGCCCTTATGTTGCCACACCCTTCACGTAAACGCTGCACTTAGGCATATAGACATACATATATGCTCTGGGGTCGTCGCTGTCCAACCGCCATTGTGGCCGCTTGCAATTCGCTGCTTTTACCCAAATTGTACAGTGCTTTTTCATGGGCTTGTGTGCGTGCAACATTTACACTCTCGCACAGTTGCAAGTACTTGCAATTCATTTCAGTTACTGTTGTTGTTGTTGCTGTTGCTACTGTGGCATTGGCAGTAGCAGCTCTAACCAGTTGGTACTCTTCGTTAATTTTCTAAATGGACTTTTTTCCACCAGTATGTGGTCCCACCATATTTTTTGCAGGTTTATGCGCCTGCTTATATGCTACTCATTCGCACATCCGCACATGCACGCAAGCACACACACACACACATTCAGAAGTGTAAATGCAGCAACATAAATTCTTCAATCTGCACCAGTATGTGTGTGAGTGTTTGCATGTGTGTGTCTGTGTCGGTGTGCATTTTGTAAGTGTGTGGCAACGCTTCTGGCAGTGACTCGCATAAAAGCTTTTCATTTTTCAACTTTATTTAAAGGAGCTGCTGCTCCAGTTTTTCACTTCACATGCTGTCGCATACTCCACTCGTACTTATTAACAGCAACAGAAACAACAACAACAGCTGCAGCCATGAAAGCAGCAATAACGGCAACATCAACAACAACAATAGCAGCAATGGCAACGACGCAGTGCATAAAAGAAATTTGCTAAATCAACAGCAGTAATGAAAACAAACAAAGCAAAAACAATAACAACACATACACACACTTGTTTATGAGCGCTCAGCAAATGCAAACAACTTACAGTTTCAATTCCAACGGCACATGACCATACTGCCTCAGTGCCCCATTGCCGCATAGATGACTTTGTGCGCTGACTTCGTGCGCTGCGTGCTCTGTTTAAACGTCCTAAGTTAATGTGTCAACATCAACGCTGTGTTGTTGTTGTTGTTGCTGCTGCTTGTAAGCCAGAGTACTAAATTAAGAGTACTTTTAAACAAATATTTTCCTTTTCCGAGATAATATCGCATGGCGGGATGATTTAGAAGTATTTCTGCTATAATTAACGAGTTTTTATCGTAATTAACACCGAAGAGAAACTTATCAAGATGTTTAGCTAGGCAGTGTATATGCTTTAAGGTGAGGCTTGCTTTGTACGCATCAAGTAATAAGAACTCACTTATGTTTATGAGAGAGAAGTGTGTAAAACTTTACCTTTTTATCTTTTTTCTGAAGCCTAGTATTGATAAAAGTTAGTGTGTGTTGCAAAAGGCTCCTTCAATCAACACTTTTAATCTCAAAACCTTTTTAAAGCTGCGTAGAGCAAATGTAACAAAAGAAATCTTTTGAAGTTTCTCTTGAGCACCGATAAACGGGTCAAGCTGTTAAAGGATAATAATATAAACAATGCATTATGAAACTGAAGTGAACATTGCTATTTTATCACTGCACTATTTGGACATATTAGAGAAAGGGGTACCTTCTGGCAATTTCATGATTTTTTGAAGTAAAATATTCAAAATATTGCCTCTATAACACTTTCTGTAGTAAACACACATACGATGCCTGTTTCACAAGTTCAAAAGTTTCCTTCGAAGCCATTTATAATATGCGGTTTGCTCCTAAAGGTAGGCAAAATTTTGTATATGTGAAATTTTCATATACTATATTTTAATGGTACTCTTTAATCCATGTAATTTTAAGTATGATAGTAAAAATGCAAGGTATTCTTCACCACTTTGACTGCCCTTCCAGAAAAAATAATATTATTTAAACGTAACTAAATAAAACAACATATGAAACACAAAAGCTTACTAAAAGAGTTAAACACTGCATATAAATGAACTGGATGAATAGAATTGAGGGTAGAACTCGGCCGCTCCGTGGAACCGATATCTTAGTAAATATTGAAATATTTTAATGAAATTTGCACGTGTTTAGTATTTGCAACCAGGGAAGGTTTGATTTATTTCCACCCAAATGGAATTGGACTACTGCCACGCCTACACTCCATAAAACGGGAGCTCTACAAAGTTTTTTTTTTTTTTTTAATTAAACAAAAACGGCTTGGGATATCAATGGTATTCTTCATTCCTGTGAAAGTACACTCGATTCCATTATTTATGGAAGTCGATTTCTTTTGCATGGCCACCAGACGCTGAAGCCGATTTTCGACGGTTCTTAAGCATAAATCGGTGGATAAAGCTGCAATTCCACTTTCGACATTCGCTGGCTTGTTGGCATAGGTCGATATGCTCCAAATAGTCTGACGGCGTCATATAACACAACCGAAACGCCCAGTTCACTGGGCCATTTCGTGAGAAAACACGTTCACCAAATATAGTTTACAATAAATCGATTGTGACATTCCTTGTGTGATTTATGGCTCCATCCTCTTGAAACCACATATTGTTCAAGTCCATATCAACCGATTTGGGCCAAAAATATCCGGTTATCATTGAGAGGTATCGATTCTCATTCATAGAATCGTGCCTGCCTTGATCATCACGGCAAAAGTACAGCAAACCGTAATTTTTTTGGGATGTGATGGTGACTCATGGAGTACGTGTAGATTGCTGCATGACCAAAAACGCATATTTCGCTTATTGACGAAGACATTCAGCCAGAAATGAGCCTAATCGCTGAAAAATATTTTTCGATGAAAATCCGGATAATTTTCTAGTTGTTGCTCAGCCCAATTTCTGATGATGTAAGCCAAGATCTTTTCGCAAATTTACCACAGCGACGTCACAGAGATGCCCAACACTTGCGAACGACGTGTGAGAGACTGATTTGGCTTTTCCTCAATTGATGCATTAGCGGTAGCAATATTATCGACATTACAGGCATTTCTTTATCTCACTGGCGCGGGAATATTTTGTCCTGTGCTTGTGGATTCAAATTTTAAGTCGCTCAATTCTTGATCTGATTGGATGATTATGATGACTATAAACTGGACGTAGCGCTCATAAAGTTTAGGTCACTGACTCCGGATTTCGGTAGTATATTTTAATGATTTCGACTCATTGTTGGATCGTATGTCTTTACAAGATGAAAGGGCAAACCTTACTGAAGAGAAATGTCATAAGAAAGGGAAAAATATGGTGTCGTTTGTTGTCCCTATTGGTTTACTTTTGTTGTGTAAAGCAATATACTGCTGTACATTTAGTATTTAGAAAATATCGGATTAAAAATTTACCATCTCATAACTGCAAATTGTTGAATTTGAATCACAACGCTTCGAGCTCCCAGCCATTCAAGATGTAGGCCTCAGTACATATGTGTGTATATCTAATTTTATACAGAAAGTAGCTACGAAATATGTTATTTAAATTCAAGAAACATATTTTCCTCACAATAAATTGGTTAGTCCATTATGGTTAAGATTAGGTGAACACTTGTCTTAGTCTCCCCACCTTATAGTACATATCGGTAAATATGTAAGACATCTATAAAAAATTAAAATTACTTATAGTATTGAAAATAATGCAGTTTAATACCAAAAAATGTAAAATCGGTCCAAGAATTGATGCAAATTAGTTACACGAAACCCAAAAAAAAAATGATTTTTGCCGTTCTTGCATATTTTATAAAGAATTTATAACTCAATTTAACAGGTCTTATTAAAATTCGTAGAGACTTCTTCTGGGTATACTTGGGTAATGTCAAAAATTAATGCAATCTGTCTAGTCCTTTTCCCTAATCAAAATGTATCCCATTAAATAGTCTCCGATTTTCTAGCTGACTTCAACATAATGTGGTTTAGCGCTAAATGTGTTTACTCTGTGATCTAAATCCAACATCCCGACTCTTTAATTGATATTTTTCTGATCTCCACAATGTATACAATTAATTATTCAATTATTTTTTACTCAACGAGTCTTAATATAAAGTTTTGTTCACTTTTGAATGTACTTGCTGGCTTTGATCTCTTTAAATTGCGAGAATATAAAACCGAGCTTAAAGCCAAATCTTTCTCACTTGTTTTAATATCTTAAAAGACCTAAAAAGAACTAAATGGTATATGTATGTTGAACTATACAAGCGAAGTCATCACCACGTGCAGCAATTACAGCCAACAAATTGACCTTTACACCCACCTCCGCCGAACATGAGGTGATGTGGCAGCCAAGGTTTAGAGCATATTACTGCCACTTGAACGCACTCACCATTATCAAAGCTGCGGAGTAACAACTCGAAAATTATGGCACTTCCACTAGCAGCTAATGCAACTCTGAAGCGGAGAGTGTATATATGTACGTTTCGAGCAGGCAAAATGCCACAAATACGAGTGCAGGCAGCCTTGAATACTTCAAACGCAGGGAAACGGCGAATTAGACGCCTACCCGGTTCACGTTGGGTAGGCTGTAGGTCAGCTGCCATAGCTTATTGCTCAACTGTCAAAGTCTGGTGCACAAAGGTGAGCTGCCATCAAGCGCAACAACAACTCTTACATGACGCACATACATGTGCATAAATTTGCGCATGAGAAGGAACATGTGTTCGTTTACGTTCCACATATTTATGCAAGCAACTCTGCGAAAACACAGTGAAAGTCAAACGTTTCAACTTTCGCTTGTGATTTTACCTCCGTTGTTGGCGGTGTTTCATTTTACCTGCTGCTGTTGCTGCTCGTGGCACACAATCGGCGCTGCTTTCGTTGCAAGTTTATGTGCCGTTGCTGCTGCTATGTGGAGAGCATGTAGTGCCCGCAAGTGTAGCTGATACCCGTTTTGAACCTGCAATTAATTTGCTTTGTTTTTCCGCTCGACCAAGCGGTCGAAACGACTACTTGACTTCGGCCGTTCCCCGTCATTCAATTTTTACGCTCGTCGCTTTTTATTTTGCTCCGAATGTTATTGTTTCGTATACCGTTCGCTGGCTGCTTGAGTGGCTTGTGCGTTCTTATACACTATGCGAGCGTGTGAGTTGAGGAGTACCCAGTAGGAAAGCTGAAAATAGCAAAATATGTTGGGACTAGCTCGGAACTAGTAAAAGTTCGGAAATTTTGTGTTATTAAGATATTTTAACAGTATTTTTGAACTCCTATATCGATATCAATCCAGAGAGGTTGACTTTTTCAGGATGCTGAGTTTACTCGAAGAATCGAATCGAACTATTTGGGGACTAATACAACTCCCTGCAATTTATACAGTTTGACTATAATGCGTGAGTGAATATTTTGACCGATTATTTATTGATTTTTTTTTTTTTTTGGTAACTGCTTAGAACATACTTTTGTGAACTTGAGAAAAATTATTGCCTTACTTGCACATAAGTTTCTTAATAATATCATACACTCTAAAAATTCCTTGCTGAATTCTTTCCTTGCCAACAAACCAATATCTATTTGTATCCTAGAGCCCATTCAACCCCATTTCATATTTATCTACGCATTAAGTAAACTTATTTATGCGTTTTGATGTCATAAATATGCCTAACTACTTCTTATGTTTTTGATTATTTTCTTGGCAAATATGGCATGAAATAAACGAACTAACTTATGTCAGCTGCAAGACACACACACACACATCAGCAACCAACCATTTGCTGCCCACACAATTGTTTGCTTACCGAATTTAAAGTAAATTATTTCCCTTATGCGCATTCATTAGTCACATGACTGGTATTTCAGCAAACCCTGTGACGGACATTGCTCGCATGAACTGTGGATTAAATAACAAATTATGCGGTTACATATAGAGGAGGCGTCTGTTTGGGCTTATATTTGGGCAGTAGTGGTTTGTTGTAGGCATAGAGATGCTTAAGCATGTGGTCGAATGTTGTATCCAATGCTAAATAGATTTGGTTTCTCGCTAATACTGCTCTTTGCTGAGTTAACCGCTACTCAAGTGAGTCTTAGCTCTTTGATTCGAAAAGAAAAAATTCCGAACTTCATTTCGTATGCAATTTGGTTTCTGAAACTATTAATATCAAAGGTTTCTCGATTAAATTTTATCTGAAACCAATATTAGATCCGAACTGCAGACTTTGAAAACGTTAAAAAGTGAATAATATTAGGTTGAAACGAAAGGAAGGGAATGCGACAAAAGTGAAAGGAAACAGTATTAAGAGGGGATCTCAGTTCAGCAAATAATAAAAAGAGGAAAGATGGAAATTTTAAGCGTAAAACCTGGCTTATTTCGATTTCCGGAAAAACCACAAGTTCTCTTGAAAAAAGTTTAGCATCAAAGTTTTTGGTATTAAAAAGATTTGCAACTTTAGTGTCAATTTGCTTTAAATAATTTCCGAATTTATTTGAAAAATAAAAATTATACCTTTTTATCTTTTTTCTCTCACGAAATTGAGGATAAACTTTGCTGTTAAATAAGTTTTGTAGTTCGATAAGATCGCTGCTAGCCCCAAATTTATTTTTGTTTTGTTGGTAAACTCTTCATATGAATATATGTGAAGTTTCATTTCAATCTGTCAATTTATTCCTTGTTTACAAGCCACTTAGTGTTGACGTGTCACAATATTTTTTTTACAATGGAAATGGTTGTTCAGCTTCGAAACGAGTTCGTGTCCGGAAATCGGCCAAGAAGGTTAGGGCATCAGTTTTTTAGGATTCGAGAGGAATTTTGTTTGTGGATTACTTTCAAACCGGTAAACAATTAATTCTGAATATTATTGCAACCTTTTGGATCAGTTCAAGGAAAAAACTGTCGAAAAAAACTCGGTTTGCAGAAGAAAAAAATTCTTTTCCAGGACAATGCACGGTGTCACAAGAGCATTTTGACAAAGGCTAAAACCCATGAATTAAAGTTCAAATTGTTTGGAACATCTACTGTATTCACCATACTTGGTCCCTAGCGACTTCCATTTGTTTCCAGAATTCAAAAATTTTAAGATGGTAAACGTTTTTCATCAAATGAAGAGATCATAACGGCTGTTGCAGCGTATTTTGCAGCCCTTCCGGATTCCCACTTCAGAGATTGGATGCACAGATTGGCACAGATGGAGGGTCGTTGGAGCAAATGTATTAATGTTCAGGGAAATTGTACTTTCTTTCCTTTGTTTCCTGTTTATTGGGAGCATTTTTTTCGTGGCGGGTCCCAAGCTCAACACACAACCCTGGGTATGAACGGTTCGCCTTCTCACTTTAGCTCTCTAACAAACGGATGTTCTTTGGCTTCCCAGAGGGTACTTAGTCTAAGACCGGAAGTCGTGGGCTGCCATACGTAAAAGATTGGTTCTGGCTACTCCCAAGTGAATGGCACTCAGACAACTGTCCTCACTTGGGTGAACTTCTACACATGAATCCATCTTCCTCATTTTCTGATATAAACTGTTTATTTCTTTTGACATAATATCGTCAAGAAACCCAATTTTAAATGGAAGATTCGCTCATAGTTATTTGAAAATGTGCGTGGAACTCTCTACTGTCGTGTTTTATAAAAAGATATTATTTACTTCAAGTACGTGTGATTTCGTAGTAATAACTGTTTTATATTATTATATTTTCTTTTTTTTGTACTGTACTGAGCACTGAGTTTCATCTTACTATCATTGTTTTTGGCTTTAAAATATTCGATTCTTGTATATGTAGGTAGTAATATTGAAATTACTTTATAAATTCAAAATAAGTGGCAACGCTCAACATAACTATATCTCTTAGAAATATTTCGTACAACTTTTTATATTGAAGTAATGTATCAATCATTTTATCGATGTAATTGAATTAGAAATGTGAGATAGATGGCAACACCTTTTTAAAAATATTAAAATTTATGACTTCTGAGAATACCTCATTAAATTGATTTCCATAATCCGTAGTTTTTGTAACAGTACACATTTGACAATTCTAAAAAAATATTTCCAACCTAGTGAATTAGAAATTCAAACAGGTGACAATTATCAAAAAAAAAAATTTTAGTTGTAAGTCCTTTATATGTAGTAACGTCAGTTTGCCTTTATCCTAGTATTTTTTATTTTTTTTTTTTAGTTAAAAATTTTAAATAGGTGGCAACATTCAGCCTTTTTTTCTAAAAAAATCAGTCCAGTTTTCATATAAATATAGAAATAGCATAAAATAGTTGCTTTTTTCGTGCATAGTTTTCTATGAGGCTGGAAACTAGCATAAAAGTGATTTTTCTATATTTTAAACTTATTAATAGACTAAAAGCTGAATTTACTTTGCTTTTTTTGTTTTGGAAAGTTAGAAAAACAAAAATCAAAAAAAAAAAAAAAAAATTTCAATGTTATGCAATAACGCTTCAGCTGATTTATCTACGCTGCAAATATTTAAAATATTTTAGTGTTTTAATTAAGCATTTCAATTGATCTGCCCCAATGACTGCAGCACATTTGACACTCCAGCCTGAGCTGCGGATAAATGACCGGCGATTGCCGATGATTGAGAGGGTTGTTTGTTGGCTTATGCTGCTACTTGGTTTATCGGAGCGGGAAAAGGTAAACTTCGTTGGCATTTCTTGTTTACTTATTTTAAGGAGTATTTTATTTAGTAAAGCGCGTTGCAAGCAACCCCCGAATATTTCCAAAATACCGTTTTAAATTGCCGTTTGAATGCTGCTGTTGGCGCTCGCGTTGTTCTTTTATCACAATCTATACTTGTCGTTGTTGCTGTTGTTGTCATTGTTATTGTTTATGTGTGCGCTTAATTACATTTCGTCAGGTGATTAAAAGCTTAATAATTGTTTTTGGTTTTGTTTCTGTTGTGTAGCTATTTTTCTAATGACACCGTAATTACAGGGGTTTTCGAAAAGCCTGGCAAGCACTTGCTACACCCCACCCCCGCTCTAAACTTCACTGAAATTTGTTACTTCTACCCACTCCCTAAGTGCTGTTTTTAATGTTGCTTCAGCAGTAATGTGGCTTTTTTCGGTTCACTTCCGATAGACGCTGGCTTGGCTTCGTGTTCTACACTCGCATTTTCACACACACCCACACACTCAAAGGTTTCTGCAATTTAATTTATGTGCTTAGGTTAATATCTCACATTTCACGCGTTTTCCCGTGCGCCTATTTTTAATTTCTTTTCTGTTTACATTTGTGTTTAATGCCCTGGTAATTACTTTTGTTTGGCATGACGTATACGCAACATTTTAGAGTCCTGTGAATTATTACCGAAATGAAGTTGATTTCTTTATTCTTCGGTATTTGTTTGTGTTTTTTTTGTTTACCTTTCATATGAAGTTAAAATTATAAATAAAGCAAAAGTGATTAAGTATCATATTCACACGTACCAACTTACTATAACTTTGTATATATATATAAGTAAATATATATTTGAATACCACAATTATTCTGTGAACAGTGTAAATTCAGTTTGCCACGAAGCTGTAACATCTATAACGAAACGAAGGAGGTACTATAAATTTTTATATAAAAAATATCAGCTTGATGAGCTGGGTCGATTTAGCTATGTCTGCCAGTCTGTTCGACCGTGTATAAACGTGAAATAGTCGTTCAGTTTTTGAGATATTGCTCTGAAATTTTTCACACCCTCTTTTCTCACAAAAAAGCTGCTCATTTATTGGAAGGACCGATATCGGACCACTATAGCATATAGCTGCCATGTTAACTGAACTATAGGAATAAAGTGCTTGTAAAGAATATAAAATTATATGACAAGGTATTGTCGCGAAATTTGGTACAAAAATTGTCTATAGCAATGGTAAATCTCCTGTCGAAATTGTTCAGATCGGACCAGCTGCGATCAGGAGCGAATCCACGGGAAGAGGAACTGCGGAGAGCTTTTCCCCCCTAAAAGTTCAAAATTATATATTATTTCCATAATAAGTGACATTCTGCGAAGAAAAGTATTTTGGGTTGCTAGTACAAAGTTTTTTATTTCCTCCCCCCCAAAATTCTTCTCTGGATCTGCCCCTGGCTGCGATACAAAACCTTCCGAACAAAAGAAATTTCCTGTCTAAAATATTTTTTATTTGTGAAGGCTCTTTTAGCTTCGATATTTATTCATGATTTGGCTCTAAAGAAGTTTTTCAATATTATTCGAACATTTAAAACATATAAACATGATGATGACGGAAACGACAGACCACAAACTTGAAATTTTACCCAAATTAGATCCAAGTTATATCAAATTTTTAAATTTTTTGGCTTATTATATGAAAATAAAAGCAGTTTTTATCAAAAAATATAATTTTCTTTGTTTGAAAAAATGTTTATTCAACAAAATAGTCGACCGTGGCAATATCCTCAAATTAAACGCTTGCCACAAACACCAATGTATGAGTTTAATGTGAACCTATTAGCAGTAATTACTCACACTAATAGAGAATAACGGAGAGGGCAGCTAAAATTACAACAACTGCCATTAAAATAACTACAAATAATTTATTTTTGAAAATATTTACGAAGTGGTACTCCCTGCCACTTCGCATTAATTTCGGCGTGCATACACACATACAAACAGACATACTCGCGCACAACTATTTGAATAATTGGCATTCACTTACTCATTCAAATGCCATGATCAAAGGCATTTTTCGCATTTCGCATGCACAACCCCATCGACAGCAAAAACAACAACAACAATATCAACAACGACAACAATGGCGCACATAGCATGAAATATGCTCGGCATACACACGAAAAAGTTTGAATTATTTTAATTGCCCGCATTATTGGTGCAATCATGCTTACCGCCCGTTTTGCGCAGCCCTCACCCCTACTTTTTACCGTTAGTGGGGGATTTGCTGCGTAATTCACCCACATTCAAGTAGTCAGCACTGTTATTGGCCGCGCTCCCGTACTGCCTTGAGTACGGCTGCCAGTTTCCTTACTTGAGCGGCAAGCAGGCAGTCAAGCTGTCAGGCTGCAAGCAGTTGCCCGACGGCAGGGCGGGGCGTGCGGTAAGTTCAGCAGTAAGGGATCAATAAATCTCTTGATAAATGTCCAATTTAATTTCGTCCTTTTCATCTTCAACATAAATAAAGTCCTTATTTTTTTACTTGCCACTTCCACTAGCTGGCTGCGCGTCCACTTCCTACATGCGTCCGCTTGCTGGCTGCCGCCTGCCCGTCCTTCTTCGTACACAATGCGTTGCCTGCCAATTGCGTTTGCTGGCCTCTTATTGCAGCAGTTTTTGATTTTTCCTTTCAAAGTAATTTAATTTTTCTTCCGTTTGCTTTTCAACGTTCGTTGGCCGTGTGCCGTTACATACTCGTATGTATAAGTGCTTTTCCTTGGTTCTTTTAATACATACATAGTATATTCCATTAGTAATTATTTATGCTACTAAACTCAGCGGTAGCCCAATTACGAAATATTTTGCAACTAGTTCTAAACTAGTTATTTACTTACTTCGAAAGTGTTTACATACAAGTTTAAAAAAACTATTCTTGACCTTTTTTCACTGGTACTGCTAGTATCATTGTAATAAATTTGTACGCTTTAAATATACTAAAAGATCCTTCTATAATTTATACAATCAGAAAATAACTTTTCAAGAAAGAAATATTCTTCCGGTTAATTATAGTGATATTATAAAGATATTAAAAGATATATCTATATTTTTTTACTACACTTTCAAAGAAAATTTGTTTTTGAAATTTTCAGATATTTTTTCTTTCAGCAAGTTAGAAGGATGAGCAATAAACAAGTAACTGAAGTTAAATAGCTCAAACTAATATATTTCAGAAAAAACTTAAAAAGAAAACAACTAATAAAACTGATTTTTAAATAAGCTAATAGCTTCTTTCAAATTAAAATATAACTAAACTTAATATAATTACCATAGAACTAGGTTTCTCTAAACAAAAAAACAACTGAAGTAAAAATAAACAAATTTTTAAATAGGTTTTTCTAAAAAGTGATGTAAATGTGGGCGCCCTTGCTTTCGTTGTCCACTCATGAGTGTCAAAACCAAAAAGTTTTTGCCATATCGTCTTTCGTGCGAACGACATGGTTTAATCAGAGCATCTGTTGTATTTTTATGAGCTTACCTAGCTCCGTGTCGTCGTAGAGCTCATCGCTCATGCAAACAGTTCCAAAAATCTTCCGGAGAACAGCTCTCTCGGACGCTTCTATTCTCTCTCATCTCGTTTCGTTATCGTTTTTATAGAGCGTAATTTTTGTTCGTCGAGAGAGCGTTTTGCTGCTCAACAGCCTACCGCATCCAATGTTCACCTGCACCTGTTGGCAAAAGTTATTAAGCGTTTTACTTCCAAGATTGCATCATTTGTGGACTTTTATAAATTGTTTCCCAACATTTTGGCCTTAAATTGTTTATAAAAAAATATTTATCGGTAAATGAAAAATTATCGTTTAATTATTGCAATATTTATTGTTGGCCACCGACTTCGAGAAAAATTCGGCCTTGTGCTTCCAAACACTCTGAAACGACTTTTCAAATTTGCGTGAAACTGCGGAAATGATATGAACTTTTCTCTGCATACTTATATGCAAATTATGAAACTAAATTAAATAAATCGAGTTGTTGAAAAGTCTAGATAATCCCTTAACTGTTTCAAATGTATACCCGTAGGAGTGGCGTAGTTCCACAGTCACGTGGAATCTTTGTAAGTGGCTTCGAGGTACATTGTGTCATGCTCTCGTTTACCACAAGACCAACCCATTTCGCTTTTCTTTTAGGTTAGAAAAGGCTACGCTGATGGCTTTATTGTTGAGGTCTATAATTTCAATATCAGCTGCGTTATCCAGTAGCATTGTTTTTTGGAATAGACAGTGCCACAACATTATATTAAAAGCGTATTACTGAAAAAGACTCAAGACTGTATTGTTTAAAGCCTCATCATACCGATTTTCATAGAGATGATGGGGGTGGGCAGTACCATTCTTCGTTCATTCGTAGCCATTTGATTTGCGATACGAAATGTGTACATTGCGTCAATTAGTCAGCTGCCATCAGTGCTGCGACTTTGAAATCGATAAATTGGTGATAGGTTCCGATCTACTTGTCATGGGTCTTATGCAGGACTTAACGTAATGTGGAAGTTTGTTTTAAAGCCACACTGTTAAAAGCCAGTTTGGGTTTATTTAAGGCATAACTAAAAGGAAAGTGGAAGTAGTCAAAAATTCGAAGCAAGCAGATTTAAAAGTGGTTATACTTTTATTAGTCATGAAGAAATGACAGTAGGTGTGACAAGTTTTGAAATGTTTTAAGTGCCACAATCAGTACAATATTAAAAAAATATTTTTGTATTAAGATAGGTTACATTTTTTAAAAATAACATACAAATGTTTAATTCGATATCCGAAGTTTTTGAGTTATAGCCTTCTAAAGTGCAGCCGCTCAGTTCAATCAACTTTACGAGCTTATCTTTTTGTCAAAACCATATTTTCCAAATTTGCTGGAGTTGTCTATCTTCTAGTAAATTTTATTTTTTTAATTTTTGTTCGAAAATATTTAATTTTTTCTTAAAAAAATTTTTACTCTGTGTACCCTTAAAATTTTAAGAGAATTTATATGCCAAAAGTTGTAAAGGGTGATTTTTTAAGAGCTTGATAACTTTTTTTTTAAAAAAAACGCATAAAATTTGCAAAATCTCATCGGTTCTTTATTTGAAACGTTAGATTGGTTCATGACATTTACTTTTTGAAGATAATTTCATTTAAATGTTGACCGCGGCTGCGTCTTAGGTGGTCCATTCGGAAAGTCCAATTTTGGGCAACTTTTTCGAGCATTTCGGCTGGAATAGCCCGAATTTCTTCGGAAATGTTGTCTTCCAAAGCTGGAATAGTTGCTGGCTTATTTCTGTAGACTTTAGACTTGACGTAGCCCCACAAAAAATAGTCTAAAGGCGTTAAATCGCATGATCTTGGTGGCCAACTTACGGGTCCATTTCTTGAGATGAATTGTTGTCCGAAGTTTTCCCTCAAAATGGCCATAGAATCGCGAGCTGTGTGGCATGTAGCGCCATCTTGTTGAAACCACATGTCAACCAAGTTCAGTTCTTCCATTTTTGGCAACAAAAAGTTTGTTAGCATCGAACGATAGCGATCGCCATTCACCGTAACGTTGCGTCCAACAGCATCTTTGAAAAAATACGGTCCAATGATTCCACCAGCGTACAAACCACACCAAACAGTGCATTTTTCGGGATGCATGGGCAGTTCTTGAACGGCTTCTGGTTGCTCTTCACCCCAAATGCGGCAATTTTGCTTATTTACGTAGCCATTCAACCAGAAATGAGCCTCATCGCTCATCGGACGTAAAGCGCGAAACACATTTCGAACCGAACACTGATTTTGGTAATAAAATTCAATGATTTGCAAGCGTTGCTCGTTAGCAAGTCTATTCATGATGAAATGTCAAGCATACTGAGCATCTTTCTCTTTGACACCATGTCTGAAATCCCACGTGATCTGTCAAATACTAATGCATGAAAATCCTAACCTCAAAAAATCACCCTTTATTTATAGGCTGTCACAGTAGGTGAACGCCTTGAATTTATTGATAAATTTATTGATCCTGAAGTAGTTGTTGGCAGAGTAGGTACAAAAAATTAGAATAAAGGTGATAGTATTTGGGCTGGTTTAAACAATTGAGTTCTGTCAATCCATAGAAAGTAAAATAAAAGAAGAGCCCTAAACTGGTATATTTCAGGAATAAAGCCGTAATTTTCTAGCAATTTTCAACCTGCTGGGATATAAACATATACAATATATTATATCCATTTTAAATCTCAGATTCATGTCTTGTGTATTTATACATATAAATATGAGTGTTCGTATGCTTCAACACGTGAATTGGGTGTGGTAGTCTGACATCCAAAGGAGCAATACTCGCACCAGACAGTTGGCATAAATCAATATGTTAGCCACTACAGTGAAATTTGAGAATATGGCAACGTTAAATGATATTCGATTTTCGGTTGTGCTTTCAGCATTTCTCAGCTGCTTCGATAATTGCGAAAAATTGAACGCACACAAGGAAGGTAATAAAAAGCTGAGAAGAGAAAGGCTTTTGCCTCTGGTCGAGCGCCAACAAATATCAGGTATTCTTTGGCGCCATCACAGCTTTCCACTCTCACTTCACATGTATTATGTACATATGTATATATTATAGTATATGAAACGTTTGCGTGCACTGTTATAATGTGTGTGTTTGCGTGTGTGCGTGAGCAAGTAAAAGTAATCGAATCGCAGATCTGCACCGAAATAATTGGTCAGTAAGATGAGACAGCAGAAAATGGCAAAAAGTTGAATGTATTCCAACGATCGAATGTAGATAAACGGGGTTTCTTATTTGATTTCAGTCTTTTATCTCTTTTCATTTTTATTATTTATATTTTTTCTTATTTTTCTCTTTCACCTTCAATATGAAAAATGAGAATTTGCTAAGAATGTAATAAGACATCATTAATCCTAGTCCACATTGATTATCAGAGAATGGAGATGTACAGATAGCGAAGAAAAAGTAGAAGTAAGAAGGAAAGCAAGCAAAAGGCTCTCACTGGTATTAATTATTTCATGAGCCCAGGCATTTTATTTGCCAATATGAAATTACCTCTTTGAACAGGTACTTGAATTGTGCGGGCAAACGATGGCTTAATTGGTCACCTTATCATAGAATAATTAGAGTCGAACATTGTTCAATAAATGACAGTAATAATAGATGGTAAAATGGAAATTAATGGCATAGGTAAGAGCATTGACAGCTAACAGACTCACATAATCGTTAGATCTCGTCAAAACTGCTGAAAGATGTTGAGTTTTCAATAATGAGCGTGTCTTAATTAAAAATTGTAATCGATAAGAATTTAGAAAAAGTAAATGAAAAGTTGAAATAAAATGAGGCATGACAAGTGACAAGTGACTGCTCATGGTTATTGTAATTGAATGCAACTGATGAGGTTAGGAAGGTTGTAGCAAATGTTGTAGACAAAAACTAGCTCATTTTTCGCCAGAATTTACTGTATATGTAAATTATTGGGTCAAATAAATAAATTCATTATTTTCTAATTAAATTGATCAATTGAAAAGAGCATCTACTAGTAACTTGACGCACAGAAGCCTTTCAACGAAACTCCCGAGGCTTCTTGTCCGCCTTTATCGATGTGAGTGACCTGGTGTTGTCTTTATGGAACATAATTCTCATAAAATTGAACTAAGCTGGCCGTTTTTGGGCGAATGTTTGCTTTGGATGGTCAAATTGTTGAGAGTACAGATATGAATTGAGAATTCGGGAGTTAAGGATGGACACATATCAAACCCTCCTTGACCATCAATCCTAGTTTGGTCACTGTTTGCGTCAGTTTATTACGAATCGACCAGGACCGTTTTAATAGGTGACTCACTTTTTCTCTGCAGGTATTTCAGTAAAGAATTTATTTTGTAGCAATTCAGAGGTGATTCGCATATTTAAACTCGACTCTTGAACCTTTTTTCATGTGGCACCCACATATCGTGCTTATTTTTGTATCAAGTATTATGTGGTTCTTGAACCATCGTAACAGTGCTTACATTTTGTCTTGACAATTCCCAATATTTTAGCGATGCTTTCGACAATGGCATTCCAGAAGGCCTTTCTCAGAACCCGACTTGGCTTTCATTTTCACTTTTAACGTAGAGAAACTCGCGTTTTTTTGCTGGTGTCTATTTTCGACGTAGGCTCAAGCAATACCGAATCACAAAATATTCTGAAAAGTTTTTTAGCGCAGAATCTAATTTTTCTATGAAATTTTAAAGTTACAACTTTCTCCGAAACAATATTATTCATTTTCGTTAGAAGAGGGTACTATGATTGAATAATCGTAATTCAAGTTTCAACTTTTAACTGGGGTAGCGCCGACGGGTGGCAAACACCATATACATATGTAGTATATTTCCGATGCATCGCAAATCAATATCACAGGATTTTAAATTAAAAAAAAAAACACTTTGCAAATATTTTATCACAGGTTGCTTTAAATCAAATTTCACTTTCACTAAACTTAAAAAATAGTCGTTTCGTATATAATGCTTCATTTTTCCTCCTCTACATCACTACATATGAAATGAATTCAGTACATTTATTATCGCAAGCTGACATCTGCCATCTTACACTTAAATACAAACACAATGAGCGCTGTTATGTGTCACAGTGGTGTCCAGTCAGGCGACATGCAAATAATTTCACACACGGATTAGAGCAAGACGAAGACGCTCGCCGCCTGCAGCATTCCCACCTGCCCAGCGGCTTAGCCGATGACCCAAATTGCAGGAGGCAATATCAAACAAAGCGACACCAAGCGTATGCAAACTAATAGCAATATCAATGCGAATACTAATACTCAAATAGCAAGCAAATACCAACACTAATACAAATACTATGCGGGAAAGCAGGCGAGCACTTGCGTGTGTGTGAGTTAATGCCACTAATATGCCCTAAATGCGCACATATGTAGTGTCTATTGAGGCGAACTGCAAACGTTCTCCAAGCCACGCTACCTTGGACTCTGCGGGGCAAGGCGTACACCGACACGTCCTGGCACTACTGACGTTCACGTTCACGGCGTTCGTCGATGCTCGTTGCCAGGTTGCCAGGTTGCCCGGTTGGCTAAGTTGATTGAGATTGGTTTGTTTATTGTGTCTGTACGATGTTGTGTTGTGGCATTGTTGGTGGTGCAGCATACGCCAATGCAGAGGTGAGGTTCTGGTGTGTGTGTGTGTGTAAGTGAAAATGTTTTCGCCAAACTGCACACACACACTCACATTTGAATTTATATATATATAGTATATATGTATATGTACAAGAACTCGTATGCCAAATTCAGCTTGATAAACATATGCACACACAAACGTATATGCAGCCATCACTGGCATATGCCAAGTCAACTAACTGACTAAGTAACCGACCAACGGCAGCAACCATCCGCTGCAGCAACAATCACACACTCACCAAACCGTGAGCCGTACGGCGCAACTCTTGTCGGAAGAATAGGAAAGGTGACAGCGCGCTCGCGGGGTGCAGTGTTGCAGCCACTTTGGCGATTCATGCATGCCGCTATTGATATTGAGTGTCAGCCGGCAGCTGCCTGCCGCCTGATGCTGCGGGTTTTGATTTATTGATTTCGGTTGCGACACCAACCTCCCCCGCCGCCCGCGTGTAGCATACAAAATAAGCCAATATTTGCACAAAGCACGATAGCAAAAACACAAACAAAAGCAGGCAGCCAGCAGTGCAGCGAGCACTCGATGTGGGTTGTTGCAGCAATACATGGCGTATACGTAACCAAGGCGCGTTCCTTTCTATTGTGCAGAGTGTAGTCGTTCAAAGGTATCGCATGGTGACGCGCTGTGCATGTGTGCGCCGTTATGAGTTGTGTAGGTATGCGGCACTTGTAAACAATGCAACGTCTCGGCTGCATGATGTGGGCGCACGGCTGCGTGGCGTTGCAAGGCGGCGCGCGGTTGTGTGGCAAACTTTTCAAGGGTTTTGAGTTGCAAAGAATTTAGTATTGTCAGCTGAGCAAGTGCATAGACGACGACGGCGATAGCAACGCTTTAGTGCTTTGAATATATTAAAGGCGAATAAATTGAATTTGGTGGCAACAAAGCGTATGGGAGGGGTGTGTGCGTGTGCGGTTGTTTTACATGATGGCTTGGCATTCAAGTTATTAAAATAACCGCAAATAGTTTGACAAGATTGGTGAAAATTTTAAATTTATAACAAAGAGACATAAGGGGTTTTCATATATTGTGGAAGCGAAGTTAGTCAGTTTAGTGGCAAGCATAATAGATTTTAAGGAGACGCAAAATCATCTGCACTATCATGCTTCACAAGTGTATTCAGTTTTAACCAAATTATTGACTCTCGCTACCACGCTTGTGTCTATTAATATTTGCTCAAAATCAGTTTAAGGAGCGATCAAAGAGCGTTTATGATTTTCTTATTATTTTTTTTAGCTTCCACTTTCATTCAGGTTTGAGTTACTTGAATTAATAACGAAACGAATCTGTGCATAGTGTTTTATTCACAAAGGAAAATAAATCAGTTTGAATACTCTTAACTCTCTCTCAAATTGGTACATATCACGGAGGTTAGTATCATGCTGGAAGCCTTTTTACATTAATCAAGTGAATTCTGTATTTTCCAATATCTCGTGATGAACTTTTTAAAGTCTAAAAGTTCAATTTAACTGTCTTCTACCAAGTATTAAACACATATGTTTTATATTGGTACACGGGAACGATGAGAAAAAGCTACTCTTTTCTCCTTATGCAAAGCCTCTCAAGTTTCGAAAATTTTATAAGATGGCCACTTCAAAAGCCATCGTATTTGTTCCAAAAATTAAGATATTTTGCTTCAAACAGGGTTTTGTTTGTTGTGAACTTTTGCGGTTTGAGATACATTATTTTGAGAAAAAATCGTTCTGTCTTATCTTAAATGTATCCAGAACTTATGTATGAGTCAATCCAAACTGGTTTAGTTTCTATGCATTGTTGAAGTTATTAACTTGAGTTTTTAATGAACTCAAGACTTTATTCTAATTATATGGGTCACTGTCTTATTTTAATTTATCTTATTTCATTTCATTTTATATCATCTTTTGTATGTTTAGTAATATACAAACGATTTTTTAACTTTTGTTTAAGAAAAACATGTGCAATGGTATTACTCAAAGTATTGTCGATCTGAAATTATCACATATGTATCTATTTTTCTGCCAATATGTAGATTCCATCCCAAAAAAAAAAAAATTCTCAGGCGGCCAAGAATGAAAATGCCACTTTTTGATATCCCGCTCTGAGGATAAACAGGATTCCAGTGAAGGCGTGCTGCTTCGACCGGAGCTGGATGATGATAACGTCGTCGAAATTTTGGAATTTTTGGCGTGTTAGGAAGTTTTTGCTAAACTTTGTTGTAAACACGTTTTCATCCGAAGAAGGATGATTTTATGGCCGTTGACGGCGTGCTACTAAAGAAACTGCTTGCATCTGTTGCATTTAATATGCTGCAAGCGCGCTGTAAGAAGTTGACCGATGCCAGAATATCATAGGGAGATCATCTCGAATAAGTTTTGACATTGATCTGATCGATATATCCATTTCTCTTGACATGATTTTTTGTTTTCTAATGAAATTTTCTCGAACATGCGAGCACTTCTCTTTCTATCATCAACCGTAGACGTGAACCTTGTAACAAAATTTATGAGAGGACTAAGTATTGAGTTATGTATCCTATGTTGTCTTGTTTCATATTTCATATATATAGTTCCCTTCAAGCCCACATCTTCAATTAACTCATATGATCATAATCTATGTGCATTTCAGCTAACATAATAACAGCCAAAAAGAAATCTAAATTAGTTATTAACACAATAACAACAATTTCACAACCGCATCTGTTCCATGTTATTTCGCAGACAAACGCCACCAAGAAATATGAGCTTGAGGCTCCCTTACGTGCAACATATTTAAGGCTAAAGCTAACTGTCGCTACGCGTGGCTTAAAATGTCCAACTTGAAGCATACATGTAGGCGTGTATAGTCTTGCATTTACACACATACTATATACATGCTTGTAAGCTCTAAGTATGTGTCTGTGTCGTGGCAACTTAACTGTACACAGCGAGTGTGTGCTGAAGTGTTAGTGCGACGAAGAAATTCTGCTGTGTTGTTCTTCAAGTGGATTTGGAAAGTTTCTGCAGCGTAAACGCTTCAATAATAATGGGCGAAATTTTCCTAAGGAGCACCTGGGGCACTTGGTACCGTTAGCGGCTGCTGTTGTTGCTGCGGCGGCGCGGTCCAACACAGCTGTTCGAGCAGACCAACTTGCCAGTCGACTGACTGCGAAGCGCACCTGAGCGATTGCTTGTTTTGGTTGACTATTTCGCCAGCGCAACTTGCCCGCATGTGGATATGTGTGTGTGTGAGTGCATCGTTTGTGTTTGAGCGTTTGCGTGTGTGTGCCCCTGCAGTGGTACAAGTTTTCGGTGCTTTAAATGCCATTACGCGCAAGTGCCAGTTTGACTGCTCGCTCAAGCGTGCACACTCAAACTCACGCACACACACACATATGTGCTTTCGTCTAGTGTATGTGTGAAAACTCAATCTTGCGCCAATCTGTGCGCCAGCAACGTACTCGTAATTGAATAAAGCAACAACAATTGGCGCAAATAGAGACTAAGTTGCGAGAAGTGTTGCTGTGCGCCGTCAAGTATGGACTTGAATTTCTCGTTATTATTATTGTAGTTGTTGAGCGAGCGCATGTAAGAGGATTTCCAGCGAAGTAGACGATGCCTCCGTACAACTTTCGACTTGGCCATGGCTGTCAATGCAAAACCAATGGGCGGCAGAGTGCTGAAAGGCAGCCAAGGCCGATGCATGAGCGGAGTGAGGTGCGGCACAGCCGGTGCGTGTTGACAACTTTTACCACTATTTGGACAGCAGGCTTATTGCATAGGCGCCAGTTTGGACAGGCAGGAACGTGCGGTGGGTCAACCCGACGGGCTGCGGGTATTTGGCTTGAGGATTTCAGCAAGTCAGAAATTCGTGATTGAGAGACGCCCACGCGTTTTGGATTTTCGTTGAAACGAAAAAAATAACAAGCAGCAAGTAGTTGCTGTCGACAGCGCAGAAATAAGCAAAGTAAGAAAATTGTTTTGCAGAAATTCGAAATTTCGACAAAACTTTCCACTCACACTCATACCTAGCACCTTGCCACGTGTGCATGTGTTATCGCACTGTTGCGCCTACAAGCACGCTGCCCTGCTAACATGCAACCTTTGCTAAACACACACACAGCCACACGAGCGCACACGCCATCACATCGCAAATCGTCTGCGCCGTCATCATCATCGTTTTCACTTCAATTTAAAGTTGCGAACTTTCGATTACTTTTTGTTTCGTTTGCAGCACGCAGCTAAGCGAAAAGGCAGCCGGCACATAGTAGAGAAAACAAAAACAAGCAAAAAGACAACACTCACACTCACACACTTATCTTGTTGCATGTTGATGGCGACTTGCCGCAGGTGAAAACTGTCGTCTGTTTCGTTTATTTGTTTTTGTTATTTGCTGCAAAGCGATTTGCGACTTTTTCATTTGTTTTGCGTTTACAGTTTCGTTTCACTTTATTTTTTTCATTTCCGCTTTGAATGTTGTGACTTTGCTGCCTTTGCCGCTAAGTGTCCGCTTCAAATGCTGTTCGTCGCGAGTTGAATTCAATATATTTTTCCAGCGCATGTGCTGCTGAGAAAAGTTTATGTGTTTTGGAAGATACACTAGTCAACATATAAATTTTTGCGTTAACTTTTTATTATTACTATTTTTTATTTTCATTCTTAATTTGTACCAGAATGTTCAATAAGTTTTGAAACGATTTTTTATCTTCTGCACACCTGGTATTTTTTCATGAATTTTTTCTTTCGACTGGTCCAAAATGTTGCAATAATATTCGGAATTAATTGCTTTACCAGTTTAGCAAGTAATCCACAAACAAAATTCCTCTCGCATCCTAAAACACTGTTGCCCTAACCTTCTCTGCCGATTTCCGGACTCGAACTCGTTTCGCAGCCGAACAACCAGGTTTACACCACTCTTTAGCTTTTTGTTTTGATTCAGGATCGTGCTGATAGATCCAAGCCACATCCATAGTGATAAATCGACGCACAAAATTCACTTTGACATTTTTAAAACGTTCTAAATGCTGCTGAAAATGTGCCTAATGAGGTCTGTAGAGCCTCTACTAAATCTCTCTCAGTCAATCGACAATCTTCCAAAACCATATCCTGTATCCGGTCTCAAGAGTTGAACATGAAATACCAGCTATTTAAGTTTTACGGCTAGAATAATTACTTTATATTTTTTTGAAACTAATTTCGAAATTCGAATAAAACTTCTATTGCCGTCAATATGGAAAACCTAAGCTTATTGATAAATTTTGGGATTTATATGCACACAACCTTTCTACATATTGTCATTTAAAATATAAAACAATTGAAAACCGCTGTCAGATATAATAACCAATTTGTATCAATTTTATAACCAAAACTAAAATTGTTTGTTACTATTTGAGTGTATGTTAACCAATATATAACCGTTTCATAACCAAAACTCAAATTTTGTTTCAATTGAAGTGATTTCTGTTATATTATTTTCCTTTCCCAGTAAACTTATACAAATTTATTATTACTTTGTTATGCATTTTAAGGGACGATATATATTTTTTTTAGCTACGGATCGAAAATGTAAGATTTTTGATTTTAATTACGTCTTTTGCAGCCACTCTGAGGTGTACATTTAAAAAAACTTTCGTTTTTCGTTTAGTCCCCATTTTGTCAAAATGTATCATTTTGACTAATTCTTCGATGGTTACCTGTATTCGCCTATAGTAATGTAATACTAACATTTTTTGGGTTTTGGAATTTTCATAATTTTAAGCAGAAAATCTTCCTCACCGCCAGATACTTTTTTGTGAAGTTTCTACTGTGGCATCATAGATGGCTTAAGCGGACGATGTAACTCATTTGATAAAAGGAAGATTCGTAAACACCATTACGATCTCACTCAAGGGAATCTAAATGTGACAACCAAGTGCACTAAAAAAATAGGTTAATTATAAATGCTATTAAAAATGAGCTAGTTTTAATTACTAGGAAATACCAAATACCTGATACTGGGAGGCTCTCTTATTCATCCAGTGTACAGGGTGAAGTACGTGGGGCTCATCCTGAACAGAAAGCTGTCATAAAAGCCAAACATCGAGGAGAGCGTGAGGAAAGTATCGCCTTATGGCCTTACATTTTTGTTGTAGTTTTCTGTCTGTAGCTCTTTAATAGCTCTAGTTTCAAACTAACAAACCACTTTAGCGTTTTTCAGGAGAAGGTGTCTGCCGTCAAGGTAACGGTAAGTATACTAATGTAAAGTGCAGCTTTGTTTAGAGAGGTGTGCACTCATTCTGATAGCTGAGGAGCTATACTGGCTTTGAGCTTGCTCATTATACTATTCAAGAAATGATGACATCGTTAGCAATGGTATCTATATTTATTCATCTTATATTTTCTTATATGGTTGTCTAGTTACCGATGAGTTTGATAGAGAAGGCACTCCTAACCCAATTTCATTCGTCTGGAATCGAGCCGGTTGTCCGATGACCTCATGCGCTCTAGTGCAGATCAATAAGAACTATTGCGTGGCATTCTAGAGTGTCAAGAGACATACTTATATTATGGTGATAAAACTTCTACATATTCATTAGAAGCTCAACAATTTTTGTTTCACCATATGGCACTCTAAGCTCAAGTTAATTTTAAAGAATATTACAACTTTATTCATTTTAGGCTTGTGACTTAGATAAAACAATAATTAAAACACCTAAATGTAGGCAATCGAAAGTGTCTAGTAATTTAATGTGATTACGCAAACCAAACAAATAACATTAAAATGTATAGGCAACATTCAAACTGAAATTTGGTACATACTATATATAGTATTTCAATTTTTATATCTTTTTAACTAGTGTAATCGCAACTACTTAGAGTTTTCACGGCATTTCGCTCCACCCGCCTGGTTCAAAAGCACTCGTTATGCAGATTAAGTGTCTAAACGCAGTGCGTAATTGATACGGCTAAGCAAATATATACAGGCATACAAACACATATACGTACTGAAATACTAACAAACTTATACAAAAACACCCCCTCCACACATTCACTCGCGCTTATGTAAAATACACAAATTACGAAAGGCATAAAATTACTGTAAAGCCGAATGTGAGGCGTGTGCTATGAGCGCCTTGGCGTAAACTTGCCAGAAAAAACAAAAAACCCCAACAACAACCACAACGAAAGGCGTTAAACAAATGAAAAGTGCCAACAAACTTAGACATTAAGACCGCTATTATGCGACTTTGAGTGTTCGGAAACGAAAGCACCTCACAAGTATAATCAATAGCATGTGCGGAAGGGGAGTGTGGGCGGAGGAGCGCGGGGTGACCGAAAAGGTCACATAAATTACACCGGAAATTGCGATGCCGCAAATACTCGTAACTGCAGCACAGCAGCTGCCCGACAGATAGCGGTACTTGAACGAGTGTGAGGATAGCATCGGCGGCACGAAGCGTTGGCGCGGCCGCCAGCCAATTTTAATGTGGCATTTAAAGAGCGTTAATGGAAATTTATGGTTTATTTGAATTTACTCTCCGTGGCAGGTGTAAACATGTGCGAGGGAGCCAAAATTAAACAAAATAAAACTCGAGAGACAAGGTGCCGAAAAAATAAAGAAACAAACAGCAAAAAGGCAACGACGGTGAAATTAAAATTAAAATGGAAATGAAATGAAAATGGTTTCAATTTCAGCTGAAGCAAAGAGCGGGCATAATGCGATTAAAAGCATTGCTCAAGTGATAAAGTTTAGCTGCGATGATGACGCTGATGATGCGGGCGCTGGTGTGGGTAGCGCTGCTTGAGCGCGAGTTTAAAAAGTGGGTGCTTATGTGTGGCTGCCGTGTGTGTGTATGCGTTTGTGTGGAGGCAAAGTCGTAAAAGGGCAATTGTTGGTCTTAACTGTTGCTGCTTTTATGCCGAAGAAAGCGTTAAGTACTAAGTTAAGTTAAGTATTTAAAAATCTGAAAAAATCTTCTCGAGTATTAACCATTAAAAGCCCATAACCTGTTGGATTTGCATAAGACAAAGTTGAGTAGCACAACGCACTAGGCGCTTTAGTATTTGCCAAATTTAGAGGCGGAAATTAAGCGGATAAGTGTGTGCCAACTCCTTAAATATTTGACTGAACTTTTGCAATAAGCGTTTTAGAGTCGCTAAAGATTATTAGAAATTTGTAATGTTATTATTATTATTAATAAATTATTTGTTTTTATTTTAGCGACTCAAGTAGACACCCAATTCACGAATGATCTCAATTGAGCATCCTATAGCGAAACCTGGAGGGTGGTTACTCAAAATACTGAGGTGAGACGATTTAGCCATGTTCTTCTGTCCCAAGGAGGAAGCATCGAAAGCCGGAGTTCGGAACTTTAATCCGCTACGCCTAACCAACTCCCATTTCATATCCTCCACACGGGACTATTGGACTAAGTTTTACTTCATGGGAGAAAGAAAATACTTAAGTCTTCTTTGTTGTACGAACTGACTGATGTCAAATTTTCCACCGTGAGACTACCTTAAAGTATGGTTTTCAGCTTTTTCCTTGCACTTGAAAACCGAAGGCAATGATAGAGTACATGTTGAAAGTCTTTTATACACTCTTTATAGGTCGGACAAAATGGACTAAAGTCATGAAGACATTTTTATAGGTATCTTTTGAAGCATTCATGGCCACTGATTATTTAGATCAAGTGGAAATCCAGGTCCCGATGTTGTCTATCTATCCACGAATGTATATACGCAATCAGACTGTGAAGTATGTCATTCTTTGCATGAAGTATGTCAGAGTTGCTGCCGCATTGTGATTCTTTTGATGCTCTTCTCCCTTTTTGCTGCTGTAGACGTCTCTGATAAGTTGTATATTCGCGCGAATTTGTCTCCCTCGATGACAATCGGCGCCATACGGGCTAATACCTCAGCAGCGTCATTTGATATGGTTCGGGAAGCACTTGTCACGCGTATTGTAGAAAGCCTATGACTAGCGTTAATTGGTCCAGCATATGTCCTTCTGTGTGTCCGCCTGTCCATCGGTATGTCTATATATATGAGAACTAGGCCTTCAGGGTTTGAGACATCGAACTAAAATTTTGTATTTTTCTCACTAAAAAGCTCCTCACTTGTCTGAACGGGCAATGTCGAACTACTATAGCACATAGCTGCCATAAAAACTGAACGATCAAAATTAAGTACTTGTATGGAAA